>WKFP01015563.1:531145-561628 GCA_011057875.1 Pterocles orientalis | reverse complement strand
CAGGGAGCAGAACAGCTGAAAGTCCTTGAGTATCCAAGTATCCTGGCAACAACTGTAAATATCACTTTTTATCAGTTTTCTTCTGAGCGCAAATCCAAAACACAGCCTCTTGCTAGCTACTATGAAGAAAGTTAACTCTGTCTCTGCTTAACCCAGGACACTAGTTAAATTCTACCTAGAATTTCAAATTGTCAAGTTGTGCTGGAGAAAGGACGCTCATTTTAATCTTTGGGAATGCTCCATGTGCTGTACAGTTGCAGATAAGAGCTGCAAAAGGACAGAGCGTGCCCTGTGCAGATGGCACCTTCAGAGATCTTTAGAGCTTAGCACCGAACACCATTAATATTTCATGCTGATGCACATGAGGAACAACAGTTCAGAAGAAAACATGGAATAACACCAGGAGATTTGTGTGAATATCATGGGAAAAATAGGTTGTGCCATAGCTGTGAGTGGGGAGGAAAGAAGAGAAGCAATCTCCACCTGTCAGTCAAGGTAAATGTATTTTAATAAGTCTGCAGAATGAAAGATCTTTTTGAAAATTAGATGAAGAATATTAGGGGAATGGCTTAGTGGTATATGAGTTTAAAAATGCTGAGGCTTACAAAGACATGTAAATACAAAATTCAGGTGGTTTCAGGAGGATTTTTCTAAGCTTCAGTCTTGTGCTATTTTTGGAAGAAAATAGATAAAAGGTAGTTATGTTGGCATATGAAATGTTATCCCTTTGGGAAGAAGGGACCTGAATTAATTGCTTATCTCCTCTACTTCTGCCTTTCTGTGTACAGCTGGATTGCAGGGAGAATTGATCGTAAAACACCGGGGTAAAACATGAACACATACTGTTCCTCTGTAACTAGATAGTGTAGTTACTGTAGCTGGCTGTCATATAACAGTTTTAAATTTTAAACATGCTAAAATCAGACATGGTTAGAAGAAGAGCTGTTAAGATTATGGAAGTTCTGTTTCTCAAGAAGCATTCTCAAAAAAAAAAAAAAAGCACACAATGTGTAGAGATAGGATCAGGAAAGGCAATGCATGGATGGAGCTAAAGTTGGCGAGGGACGTGAAAAATTACAAGAAGGGGTTCTACAGGTACATGGGCAGGGTGAGATAGGCCAAAGAGAGTGTTCCCCCTCTGATAAATGAGAAAGGAAAACTGGCTTCCTCAGACATGGAAAAAGCTGAGGTACTCAATAAGTGCTTTGCCTCAGTCTTCACTGGTGGTCAAGCTTCCCACGTCTGTCAGGACCCTGAACCTCTAGGTGAGGATGAGAGGAGTGGAATCCCTCCGACTGTAACAGCAGAACAAGTCTGAGACGGCCTTATGCCACTGAATGTATATAAGTCTATGGGGCCAGACAATACACATCCCAGGGTTCTGAAAGAGCTGTCTGATGTGGTTGCTGAGCTACTCTCCTTCATATTTGAAAAATCATGGCTGTCAAGCAAAGTCCCTGGTGACTGGAAAAAGGGAAACATTACTTCTATTTTTAAGAAAGGGAGAAAAGAAGACCTGGGGATCTACAGGCTGGTGAGCCTCACCTCTGTGCCTGGGAAGACCATGGAGCAGATCCCTGTCAAAGCCATGTTAAGGCACGCACGAAACCAAGAGGTGATCTGAGACAGCCAGCATGGCTTCATCAAATGCAGATCTTGCCTGACCAATCTGGTGGCCTTCTATGATGGAGTGACAGCATCTGTGGACAAAAGAAGGGCGACATGTAATTTACCTGGACTTGTGCAAAGCCTTTGGCATGATCCCTCACCACATCATTCTCTAAATTGGAGAGGTGTGGATTTGAATGATGGACTGTCCAATGGATAAAGACTTGGTTGGCTGGTCGCAACCAAAGGGTTGTGGTCAACGGCTCTGTGTCTGGAAGGAGACCGGTCACCAGTGGTGTCCCTCAAGGGTCTGTCTTGGGACCAGTGCTCTTCAACCTCTTTTATCAGTGACATAGATGAGGGAATTGAATGCACCCTCAGCAAATTTGCAGATGACACCAAGATGAGTGGTGCAGTTGATAAAACAGAGGGAAGCGATGCCATCTGGAGGGACCTGGACAGGCTGGAAAAGTAGGCCCATGAGAACCTAATGAGGTTCAACAAAGCCAAGCGCAAGGTGTTGCACTTGGGCCAGGGCAGTCCCAGGTACTTGTATAGACTGGGGGAAGAACTCCTTGAGAACAGCCCTATGGAGAAGGACTTGGGGGTTCTGGTGGATGAGAAGCTGGACATGAGCCAGCAGTGTGCACTTGCAGCCTGGAAGGCCAACTGTGTCCTGGGCTGCATTAAAAAAGCAGTGGCCAGCAGGGAGAAGGAGGTGATTGCCCCCTCTACCTTGCTCTAGTGAGACCCCATCTGTAGTACTGTGTCCAGGCCTGGGGCCCCCAGCTCAAGATGGACATGGAGCTCTTGAAATGGGTCCAGAGGAGGGCCACAAAGATGATCAGAGGGCTGGAGCACCTCTCCTATGAAGAAGGGCTGAGGGAACTGGGCTTGTTTAGCTTGGAGGTGAGGGGTGGAGGGTGGTGAGGCACTGGAACAGGTTGCCCAGAGAAGCTGTAGATGCCCCATCGCTGGAGGCATTCAAGGCCAGGCTGGATGGGGCTCTGGGCAGCCTGCTCTAGTGGTTGGCAACCCTGCCCACAGCAGGGGAGTTGAAACTAGGTGATCTTTGAGGTCCTTTTCAACCCAGGCCATTCTATGATTCTACGAAAATTTGAATATTTTGGCAAAAAACCCCAGAAAATTAAAAAACTCACTCTAATAGAGTTGACTGAATATTTCATATTTATTTTCTTTTTATATGTTGTTCCATTGGACATACTTAGCAAGATGTTCCCCCCCTGGTCTTTCGTCAATTAATTTTTGCATCCTGTGGGAAGAAGCTTTTAAAGAGTGCAAAGTGGATTCTGAGCAAACTGTTAAATCCTTTATATTTTATCTTAATTGCTCTACAAATCTAGTTGAAGGGTCAAGAGGAAAATCCCAACTTTGCATAGTTTTCATTAGAATTCTTCGGTTTTTGTGAACTGGCCTGAACTTTGGGACCCAATTAAATGGTTGGCTTTCTAAGGAGATGTCTGTTGGTTTGAAGACACTACCAGAAAGAAAAATAGTTACCAAAGTAAATGTCAGCTGGTGTCTTTTTCTTTAAAGATTTTAAACTAGAGTATGTTTCATGTTTTATTTTTTTTTTCTGTAGTGCTAAACATAAAACCTTCAACTTCAAAGTAAGGTTTTGGTATTGCCTTCGATACTGCCAAAGGCTGTTTTGCCCCTCTCTTTTGAAAGGTTGTCTGGCAGAATTTCTGTGTGTTGCTGATTGTATTGTGCCCCATGTGGACCCAGCTGTTTGCTGCTTCTACAGTCCGCCCCAAACTCATCACTTTGAGAAGTGTTTGCCATCTTTGCTGATTCCAGATATAAAGCTGATGTGCCAGGAGTTCATATATGAAGTAATTTAACTTCAGTGTATTTTGAACAACTGTGCTGGCAGAAAAGGGAAATCTCCTGTCCAGGAAATTAACATTGCTAGTGGGAGGCTTACTTAGTGAGTGTCAAGTCAGTGCAGTAACAAGCTTCTAACAAAAAATGAGTGCAGGTGCCTACCATATTTATACATAAGGAGAGAAAATACTTATTACATAGCTTGAAAACTCCTCTTGAGTTTGCAAATCATCGATCAATATACTTCGTAATCTTCAATCTATAATACTTCCAAAAATCCTTGAACTGACTTGTGTAGTTACCCTATAAAGGTAATGTGCTATAAAGATATATCCTGGAAGTATTTAAAATGAAAAAAAATACTTTCCCCTTTTACCACAGTCCATTTTAAGGAAATGGACCTCCAAATTGTGGCATCTTGGAGCACTGTTCTACAAGTGAAACAGTTTATTCTGTGAAGCTCCACAGTAGTTACTAAGATGGCAACTGGGTCATCTGTTAAATAAGGTAGTAGCTCTTCACCCAAAATTCAATGGACATTAATACATATCGTTATTTCAGTTTATCTTCCTGAGGACTGTTGTGTGTGAGTTGCAATAAGCAAAATATCAGATTTGACTGTTTTTTGTGAGCAAGCCATAATACTCTTCCTGACACAGGAGAGGTCACGACTTCTCAAAACATTTGTGAAATGGCTTCTAACTTTTCTGTTTCTATCTTGGTGTTTCCATATAGGCTTATAATTAGTTCGTGTCTTGCTGAGACCATTTCTAAGCAGTTAGAATGTTATGCCTTCTATTTGTACACAGAGCCAGTTAGGTATCACTTCCATGTCTGGTCTTTGAATCGAGAGACTGAATGTTCTGTGACATTGTCTGCTGATTTCATGTGGGTATTGTTCTGTCTCCAGACACTTCCTGCCTTTCCAGGAACTGTCTCTGCCCAATTTCAGTTTGGACAACTACTCTTAGGTAGAACTAGACTTAAACTTTCGAGAGACTTCTGTATGAAGTTTAGACTTGTGCAATATGTGTCTTAGTTTGCTCTCCCAAAGCTGTGAGTTCTTAATATTAGCTCTGCTTTTGTAAGATATGCTGTATTTTTTTTTCTTTTCATGTTTCTGCCTTTGGCACCTGAAAACATTCTCTGCACACAATTTGCAAAACTACTCTTTTTTTTCCAGCGATATTGTCACATGCGTCATGTCTGTTCCCATTGGTGACTCAGTTTGTGTGAGCATGAAGCAGCTGTGGTGCTTTAATCAACATTTGCCATAAATTTGGAAATCCCAGACATACGCACCATGTGGTTGTCAAGGTACTCTTGTAAGCTGAGCAGTTCCTAAGTAGTTCAGACCCTGTGGACACATGCAAAAAGATCTACGCTTTAGAAGGTTACTGAAGAAGAGCTAAATAGCTTATGTCCAAGGCAGACTGTAATACTGACTTAAGTACATGTTTGATTTTTAACATGAGTGGTCTGGTTATCTTTTTATATGATGCATTAATACTTTGCTAAAGTAGGAAAAATGAAAAAGCCTGAATGTAATCTTGCATTCATTCAGTAAATTATCTCATAGTTGCTCATTATAATAATCATAATAGCCTTGAAAAAACATCCTGTTGTCAGGCTGAAGGTATTTCTGCTTTTGATATTATCATAGTACACTACAAGGGAGTAGCAGATGCTATGCGGCTATTCCTTACCATGCTCTGTCTGCTGTTTAAATATATTTATCAATAACTTACTTCATGGGTAGCTGAAATATTTCTAATGTAGATCAGTTGATAGTTGTTCTTGTTAACAAAAAAGCTGTAGGCTATGTCATTATCATCAACTTCTTTCTTCTTTCCAGCATTACTAAGTGCGTAGGTTTGCAATGCATATGTATATCATTGGGAGGGAGGAGGGTACTGCTCAGCAATTCTTTTTATCAGTTCATATTCCTGATGATTTGCCCCTCCTTTCTTTTCCTTTTCTATTCATATGTATTCATATGGCATGACCTCATATGGCATGATATGGCACAAGGCAGGACCTCATGCCATTATGGCACAACCTTGTGCCATGTTCCTATTCATGTGGCACAACCTCGTGCCATGTTCATATTCATGCCATACGCAACCTCAGGAAACTAAGGTTGGTTGTTTTATGCTGCTTCATTTTGGGGGAGTGGGAAAATAGAATAATTTGCTACAGGTCTTTTTTCCTTGTGTGCCACTTTCCTGGCAAGTATTGACTGAAGTGGAAGGGAAAATATGGTGTTCCTTCCTAGTACTATTTATGGTTTGTCCTGGAGATTACCATAGCCATTCTGCTAACCTCTTTCATAGGTTTAGGTCTGACAAAAGCCTTTCAGTTACACAAATGGGGAAAGAAATAGCTGGTGTTTCTAGGGTTTTTTCTTTTTTACAAAAAGCCAACTGATCTGCCAAGCTTCTCTGACAAAGATCCCCTGACTTTTTTTTTTTTTTTCCTCTGGTAGTGTCTGTGATTTAGAACCCTCTTAAATTTTTCATTTCACCTGACCTCAAATTTTTGCACCTGCTCATTTGGGGTGAGATTCATTTTTATACAAGAAATAAGATAACATTTCTCAAAGGCTCAGGTAGTTCTTATTTGCCTGAGCTGGTCTCCACAAGTTGTTTTAGAGTTGTATCTGAATAAAGACACTTTCCTTTTGCAGTTCCCTCCCTATTTTGGTCAGAAAAAGAGGGGGATTCAGCATAGCCTGGGCTTTTTATTGTGCTTATGATGAATTTTTTGCTCTTATGAAGACACATTTCTTGTTTCTTGTCCAAGTGAGCTTTTTTTTTTTCACCTGGGAAATTAGCCTGTAGTGAAGATACCATGCCTGGTAAGGAACAAAGTTTGTCCTTTTGGTCAAAAAAGGAACCTGAGTTGGCAGAGACCCTCAGAGTAGGGAAAGAACCTGCCAGTTTGCATGTAGTCCTTGGCAAAAAAGATAAATTTCTCTGTTCTGGTCCTGAACTATGTGTTTTTATGTTGGTTTCTTCGCCTTAGCAAATGAGTGTGAACTACATACCTGTATGGATCTGAGAGGCCACTTACAGGCTGCTCATTTATTCACTGTTTTTTGTACCGACATATTGTAGATTTCCAACATGAGTATTAGCCTTAAAGAAGCAAAAAAAGTCCCAGACAACCAAACAGCATGATCAAATTTTCAGCTCTTTTAGATTGTGAGAGTGCAGCATAATTCTAATTAAATTACATTTAAAACAGTAGATCTAGACAGAGATTGTTTGATAGAGAACTCTGTTAGAGGACCGTGTGCTTGAATACAATGATAGATTTACTTTGTCTCCTGGTGTTATTCAAACTGTAATACAAAGCTATAAGACTAAATCTGGTTTCTTCAAGATGCTAAAAATAGCTAGCTGAATGCTTATGTAAAAAAATTTTCATGAATGTTTGCTCAAATTTCAAACAGCTGGTTTTGTTGCTGTGGGTCTGTCTCACAGGGTGCAGTCCTTCAGGCACAGACTGCTCCAGTGTGTGTCCCCCACTGGGTCACAAGTCCTGCCAGCAAACCTGCTCCAGCCTGGGCTCCTCTCTCCACGAGGCCACAGATCCTGCCAGGAGCCTGCTCCAGCAGTACAGGCTGCCCACAGGGTCACAGTCTCCTTTGGGCATCCACGTGCTCCAGCTTGGGCTCCTCCCTGGGTTGCAGGTGTGTCTCTGCTCCCCCGTTACCTCCATGGCTGCAGGGGCACAGCTGCCTCACCATGGGCTGCACCACGGGCTGCAGGGGAACCTCTGCTCTGGCGCCTGGAGCACCTCCTGCCCTTGGGAGTTTGGCAAAATCAGAAGTCTGCAAATGACCGAGGAGGATAAAAGAGTGAAGCAACACTTTCTGGAATACTCTCTTAAAATCTACCAAGATTTGTAAGGACTCAATTCTTTCATAGGATTGAACAACCTAGCTTCCTGTTAGATTAAATTTCCTTTCCTAAAGAGGGTGAGACTTTAATTACTACTTTGACTTCAAAGGAAGATCAGATGAAACATAAGAAGTTTAGGATTTTTTTTTTTTCCTGGGTACGTCTTTGAACTACCAAACCTGCTGGAGTTTATTAGATAATTTTTACATTTGTAATCTGATCGGTAGTAATGAATTTTACTCCAAACTGGTGAATTGCCTATAGTTTAATATAACCCCTCTAAAAACATTTATTTGAAACTTGCTAACCAAAAATTGAGTTTTTAAATTTTCTTAAACCAATGTCCTTTCTAAATAATTTAAATCCAAAAACATAAAACCCAATGACTTCTGCCAGATCTTGCTCCTCTAGCTTTTCTTTGATTCTTGTCAAGCCTTATTAAACCATTTCAGTTACTCAAAGTTTTATACTTAAGATTAGCAGTAAGACCTAATTCTGTGTTTTGGCAAAGTTACAGCTTCTTATTCTTGAGGCAAATAAGCACTGCTTGTACTAAGGTTCTGTGGCACAGATTTTAATTGGTCTGTCTTCAACAGGTCAATATCCTTTACACATATAATTTCCTCTCAAGCTGTGATACAAAAAATGACTGCAAAAAGCATTTTCTTTCTTTTTAAATACAAAAATTAAATCCAAGGGAAAAAAAAAACCCTGATCATGTTTGATATCTCTTGTTAGAGGTTACGTTAAGGTTCCTAAACCAGTAAATTTTTACTTTCTTAAATCAGGGTAAATGCACAGACGATGTGATATATGTGAAATAACTCAAAATTGTGTCTTGAAAGCAATAACATTAAGAACCCATCTTTTTTTGCTTTGCTGTATTTCTTGCCATGAGATAGATCAATCACCTGTAGAAAGCACTAGTAAATCTGGTAAATATCTCCAAAGCTTCTGATGAAAGCGCGTTGCTACTATTTACAATTTCAAATTTGCCAGTAATGCTAAAGCAGAAAGAGAACAAACTATGGACAGAGGGGCAGAATTTTTTGTTTTGTTTTACATTTAAAACCCCAGTTCTGAGAATCACGTGAATCACTGCACATATTTAAAAGCATAAAAGTGATTTCAGATGACTTGTGGTAAAATAATGGAACTATTAACTTTCCAAGCTAAAATGCCAAAAGGTTTAAACCCCTACTTCTTTATATTGTTTAAATATAAAACATTTGAAATAATTTCATAAGTTTTTAATCCATTGCCATGCAATAATATTTTTAGCCCTGCAGAACTATCAATAAAAAGTTTACTGTAGTCATGCCTCAGACATTATAACATTTTCAGCTACATTCTTTTCTGTAAAATTGCTATGTAAATGGCTTTTTCGTGTCATGGATGGTGTTGTTTTCAGAAATGACAAGGGTATATAGGCCATATATTTTGATGCATGGGTTTACCATTTCATACAGTACCAAGTGGTATAGCATATTGCTTTCTTTGCTTTGCAGTGTTGCTTGTTTGCTGTACAGGGCTGATCCTAAGCCAGGCCTGAGGTGTGAGAACAAAACCAGCTCCCTTGCCTTACAGGAGGTACTGTGGAATGACTACACACATAGAACTTGTAAAGAAAGACTGGCAGGAAGCGCTACTCCTGAAAGAGCACAAGAGAACTTGTTTTCAAGGTGTTTTTTTGTTTGTTCGTTTGTTTGTTTGCTTTCTGTTTTCCCCACTCAGCAGTGATGTGTTTCCTCTGGAAAGCCTTAGTATATGAGTGTTCTGATAAAACAGATTTAAAATACTTGCTATCTTTTGACATGCTGTAAGGAGCAGGGAGCACAGCTGATCCTCATGACCTGTCTGAGATCTCATCACAAGTTTTATCATATTCAGTGAAATTTTGTTGAGCTTATCGTTTCTCTCAGCAACTTAAAATCTATCTCACAATTCATGATCAGATCATAAATGTAATAGCATGAAGCATACAAATGAATTCTTTTGAGTTTCAGATATGGAATAAAAACAACTTTTCCAGATCACCGAAGGAGATTAAAACCCTACTAAACCACCCTCCTCTGTATTCCCTACAATGCTCTGCTGATACAGGACAGTTCCTGCAGAAAGCAATGAACTCTCTAAAACTTTTGTATATGTTACCGATCAGCAAGCACTCCATCCTGCTTATGTTAAAGCAAATTACAATAATACAACTACATTTGCATTTTTAGAGTAAAAATTTGTAACCAAGTGTACCAACATTATATGAACATAATTTGCAAGTTAAACATCTCGGATTCTAACAGTAGTGCACATGAAAAGAAAGAAGTGTGAGTGAAATTAGCCCCATATTTTGTCAATTAACTGATTAGAGCTCTCCAGCTCAGCAGGGTTGGGAATCACTGGTTCAGATCACTGACAACAACTGGGATGAATGAGCTGGTGTCAGAATTAGTCACCATTCTGTCAAAATAGCTGCAAAGATTGAGACCTGAATGCATGAAAACTTACCAGATTTTTGATATGACAGGTCTCTGTCCTTTTGTGCAGTTACTCTTGACTGAGTTGAGTTTTTCTTACTATGGCATGAAAATAAACTTTCGATGGCACTGAGAGATGAAGTAATAGTGAAAGAAATTGTGCAGTATCTTGGGATAGAGCAGATTTTTTCCTCTGCTGGTTTGGCTCAGTTTCTTTACTATTTGGTCCTTTTTCCTGCCCTCCTCTCCCCCCCCAAGTTAATCGAAGAGAAAAGGGCTCCTGAAGGCTACATCTCAAAAATCCAAGGAACAGCTCATGACCCCAGGTTTACTGTCTCATGACACTAGCTACTTGGGGTTAATTTCAAAAAGAAGTTAAGTGTTACAAAATTTTGCAGTAACTTCTGAGTTATAGATAACTTCTACCATCTCTGAGTGAGGTACTGCATGCCCAGTGTGATATTTTGGATGAAAGTGGGATGCATGAGTGCAAGTGCTCTGATTGGGGGACGTAGTCAACTGCAAATCTTGTGGAAATGAATGTCTTAAATTATATTATTTTCTGTCAGATGGTGCTCTTTCCTAGTCTTAAGGGAGCACTACTGTCCTCTTGAGAATCAGAGCTTAGATCTTATCCTGGAACTGAAACTTGAAGTTTGCTTGTCGTCTTGTTTTCTAAAGAAAGTATGTGCTCACTTGTAATGCTGCCATGTATTTTGTTAAATAGTTTGAGTGTCTGGGCACTCAATTATGATGAATAAGTACTTATTATCCTCCCCTGTGTAAGCATGGAATAAACCTATATCATGTTACTCCTACAGATCATTTAGCCTCAAAGAACAGGTGAGAACACCTTCCCTTCTTTCTGTTGAAACCACCTCCTGGCCCAGAGAAATTTTCCTAGATCTAGCAAAGCAGTCAGGCTTGGTACACTTTTTCTTACTTCAGGGTGCCTTTTTTTCAGTCTTCACGTACAAGTACCCAGAAGCTAAGCATTATAAATCTTGAAAGAAGCTTGTAAATCAATATTTCTCATGACATTCACTTTGTGAAGGAATACTACTATGTTTTGTGCAGCCTGTGTGTAGAGGAAAACAGCCTCAATCCAGACGCAAGGACGAGTCTAATTAAGATACAAAATGAAATATTAATTAAGAGTTCTTAAGGAGTGTAAGGAAAAGGAACTAGCAGGATCCTCTGCACTGCCTTGTGTTGCATCACTGCCCAATAACAGTGTTGCTTTTCCCCATCTCTTGTAAAGGGCAAATGAGTTAGGGTATGTCATTGTTTTTTTGGGATAAAGCAGGGGCATATCACACAGGGTGGCTCTACGAGGTAGTCTTATCTCACTGTGAGAAAAGGAAATATTTAGAACTGTTCGGGGCATTCCAGCTTGGTATGACTTCTACAGCTAGTAGTACAGCCTCACAAATGTATCAAGATGCTCGATTAGGACAGTGAAAGCCTTTAAATTTAAAATTGAAATCTTGATCGTGTATTTGTAACTGTTATTGTGGTGGTTTTACAAACACACATTTTCTTTAATCTTTTCATCTTGCCCCATGGTAAAGCTAATTCCCAGTAATCTTTGTGGGCAGCTAAATCCATTATGACAGACTGTAGTAGGGAGCTATTTGAGTGTCTACTATGCACAGAATTGTGGACTTCTAGAAAGCCTGTAGAGCAACTCACCATTGTGCTGCTGAAGCCTTGTCATATATAAGCATGACATGCCTCTCAGATATGAGGTAGCTTTTGTCATTAGTATGAGGCCCATTGGCTAGCAGAAAGATAATGTGAAACGAGAGCAAAACTTTGCAGAAGCTGTTGGCAGGACATTGTCCAGGTACAGCATATTTAAAATAATTTAAGATCATTGCCCTGGATAAAAAAAAAGTGAAAAGGATCGTGACTTTGAAGCCTAGTGATTACAGCACTCGTAAGAAAGTGCTCACATCTTGCTTCTGCTGGCTTCCAAGTATGTTATTCAAGGGCTGTTTCATCTATAATAAGTGAAAATCTATTGGAGCAAAGACTCACCTCCATGGTGAATATGCTATCACAGGACTAGATAGTCAAGATCACTGGATCACTTATGTCTCTCTGATCCTCTCAGTCCATTGAATCATCAGTTGTTCTCTCCAAAGTTGAGTAGCTTAGTCTCCTCCTCCCATTACAGTGTATGGTCTGAACACAGCTTTTGTTGTAATGTATCTCGAATTCTTTTTTGGCATAGCACAGATCTGTTGTGTGGAGTGTTACTAACCCATGACAGCCTAAATTCTGGAGTCTAGCATACTTTTGGAGCTGGGTTTGGGGTGGGGATGTTGACTCTTTGGAGCTGAAGTGTGAGTTAAGGTCAACATTTAAGTTACACACAGGCTGCAGGTGTCCCCAGAGTTAGACAGTATTGGAGTTGTAGTTGTGAATATAAAAAGGGTGTTCCTAAGCACCTGGTGCTAGAGTAAAGGGTACTGGGCTGGGCTTCAAGCCTGAGAATTATTTTTAATGGTATAATTTCTTGGTCCTCAAAACAGGAAAAAAACCCACTTTTCTTACCATTAGAATATGTAAAATTTGCTGTTAACATCGGTGGTGACTGATTGGGATTCCATTTTAATACTGTTGAAACCAATAACAAAATTTTGCTGAGTTACATAGCACAAGGTGGATACAAAGGAAGCGCATCCTTGCGGATACAAGTTCGTCTCTAGTGGTGCTCAGCATCTCCCCATGACTGCTACATGTCCTGCTAAGGAGTCATTGGTGGCTTATCAAGGTGCCAGTTAAATGCCTAATATTACCCTTTTCATTCTTATTATTACCATTATTATTAATATTTTATGTCAGCTTTTAATGTTAATTCAAGAAATGCCTGGCATAATCCAGAAAGAAAATTGTAGTAGTTGAATTATATTAGGCTCTGAGTGTCATGAATTAAGACAAAACTGACTGATAAAAAAAATGAATTTGTATGCACAGTTAGCTTGTATCTGACTTGAGGGAAAGCTCTTTTCTTTTGACAACTGACGTCAGTGTAAGTTTGCACAAAGCATTTTGGCCACTAGTAGACAAAAATGTTTTTTTCCTCTTATGCCAGACCCCTGTGATTGCAACAGTGTGCAACTGTCACTGCGAGAACCACGGAGAGTAACTCTTGCCTTCTGAGTGCCAGCTTGGCAGCTGACTTTGTTTGGCTCATGAACATGTTCCCGACAGCATCTGAGAGCCAGTTTTGAGCCAAGATGGCACCTGCAGTGTACAGAGAGACAACTGCTATTAAGAAATGAACAAAGGTGTGCTCTATAATTTTAAATATACTTTTGCGAATTGGAAGTTTTTTTCCTCCATTAAGCACTCACAGAAAAGATGCCTATTTTAGTATGTGGCATAGATTTTAAGGGGCTCAAAAACATTTGCTTAACTTGGCCTTGGTGATGACAGCAAATCAAACAGCTTATGGTGCATATGAAAATGAACAAAAAGCTAGGAAACAGAGGATTAGGTTACCCAGATTTTTAACTATTGTGAGAAAAGACTCGGGCTGATAGTCCTACTAGGCAGCTGTTGCAACCCAGCTCATAGAACCACCCTGGGTGGGACGAGTGGGGTTCGCGGAGGTTCTATATATACATTCGCTTGGGGCAAATTAAGGTGAAACGACACCAAAGAATTGCATACTGGCTTATAATTTTAAGGCATGTAATTGTTTAGGGAAAAGAGAAAATGTGGGGTATACAACAGGGTCAAGGGAAAAGGAAAATCACTTGGTAAAGACAATCCATTAATATTTTACCATCCACTAATAACACTAAATCTTATAGCAATGGAATAAGAATAGCACGATTATCAATATCACTAGCGTTAGTAATAATCTTCACTAAAATAAGCAATCAATATGAAAAACCTATTACACAAGCCTCAGAAAGGGGCTGGCATTAAACTTATAAAATGTTACCATACGTGCCAGAGGGAAAATGGAGACAGTAGAGAGAGAGAGAGAGATGCGGGAAGGGAGGAGAGGAGGGGGAAAGAAGGGGTAAGGGAAGAGAAGGAAGAAAAAGTAAAGGAGGGGAGAAAGAGAAAAAGAGGAGAGAGGTAAGGAGAGGAAAAGAAATAAAAGTTATCACCACTCCTTGGATCCCTGGATGAACGTCGAGGGGGGGTCGTTGCTTGTTCAGTTGGTCAGCATCTCAGGAGTCTCCAGGTGATGGGCCCCGCTCCCCTATTTTGCTGGTTCATCTTTTATAGGCAGAAGCAGGGCCTTAATCAACAAAAGTTTGCTACTTTGTTGTACGAGCCAAACTGAGTCCATTGTTAGACTCAGCAGGGGTTTGACCCAGTCCACTGTAAGACCCAGCAGGGGTTTGCTGTCCATCGTTGATGGCCCTACTCAGCAGGGGTTGTATAGTCCCTTGTAAATGAGGGGAGTGGGGCTTTCGGTGTATCTTCTTATCTGATGCCTTGAGACGTCAGGAGGCTTCCAGGCTTTGCCTTATCGGAGCCTCAGCGATTGAGTCCATTGTTAGTGAGGCCTTTGGTGCATTCCTGGCCATCTTCTTATCTACAGCTGGAATGTTTTGAGACACCAGGAGTCATTGGAGACAGTCAATTTGCGGTCTCTGCAAAACTGCACTGCAGCTCATTTTAGGATCTTTCTTTGCTTTCTGCCACCCTCATTTTCTCTGGGAATTTACTTTTTTAAAGGAATTGCCACGTATTCCTCATTCTTTTGTAGTGATGGCATACTATAAACACAAATATTTCAAAAATTGTGAAGTTAACAGTTCGCTTTGTAACCAGGTAGTAATAATTGTTTTGATTAAATAATACCTAATTTTCGATAATAGCTATCCAAGTCCTTCCCTATAGTTACAAAGCAACTTTCTCTAAGTCAATTCTTGGATTCTCTTGGAATTAAAATCTTTCATCCATGTACCCTTGGTTTCTTAAGTGCAGGACTGGCTTGAGGCTGATTACAAACCTGGCTCCTGTCCTATGAAGCACTTAATTGCCTGCTTAACTTTGAGACATGAATAATCTCATCTGAGAGGTATAAAAAAATCAGGGAACATAGCAAGATGAAACAAATTAAGTTCATGTGATAAATAGAGACATCTAAAACTGGGCTAAAGCCGTAAAGAATTGTCCACCTTTAACTCTTCGCTATCTAAACAGTTGGCTGTCACCTGCACTTCTAAATTTAAGTTTCTGACACAAAAGGGCCAGGCAATGGGAAAAACACAATTTTCTGGCATAGGTGCCAAAGTCTAGTATAATTCCAACTCGGGTTTGGAGCTTTTAAGCACTAATCCTGCTTTAGCTTGTCTCATCACCAACAGAAGTGGCTGAAATACTCTGGCTTTATTTCTCCTTTCTGACTCCTGGGACTGTAGTATTGAAGGATGGCAATTATAGCACTCTGTGACATCACTGCCATGTAGCTTATTCCTTCTCTCTTCTCAAGGAAATAATTATGAAAAAAGACAGTCCTTCCCTTTGGTAGATTTTGAATTATCTACTTCTATTCTTAGGGATAAAACGTGTTTCTTTGGTTTGAAGAAGGGAGGTGAAGTGGGCTTGGAACATGAGAGAGCATAATGATCAGCACAGCTTTTTGATCCTTGAGAGCAGATTAACACTTTTGGATAGTCTGCCTCTGAGCCTTTCTCTGATGGTAGAAATCACTATTGCATTATGTGGTGGCACCACTGGGGCTTGAGTCTCAGAGCTCTTAGGTGTTCGGGGCTCAGCCCATAGCTTGTTAGGTAAAACTTGTTTATGGGTAAGGTTACAGTACTTCTACACAGAAAATATCAGTAATAGTAATAATACAGTTAAAATGGTAACACACACATTCTCTGTTTCTGTCTCCTTTCTTGGAGGTTATACTCACCCTCCCATTCTTTTGCTGGGAGCACACAGTTGGAGGGCTTAGCAATATAAGTTATCAGCATCTGGAGTCCTTTATTGGGAAGAATATGATGTTGATGCTGCTGGTATATGAGATGATTAGGGTAGCATTGAGTTCACTAGAGATCCTGAAGTGCAGGAGTTGAAAATGCAACAACCCAGTGCCTTAGTTGAATAAGTTTGAAATGTAGTTGAATATCTTCTGTACCTGGATTGCTCACAAAATGAGCGCCTAACTCTTCAGCAGGTGTGAGCCTTTGTAGTTCAGTGGATATTAATGACCCTCTTCCCTTTTTACACCAGTTTAGGACAATCGATTGGACTAAATGTAAAAGAAATTACAAAGTCTTGTTTTAGGAAGGACAAAGTGATAAAATGCCTACTAGGATGAAAAGTGACAATAAAGGGATAATTGTTCTTAGACTTTTAATACTGTTAGGTCTTAAAGCTTTTTTTTTCTTGGCATGAAATTTCAAAGAAAAGCTCTGTTTGACTAAACCAAGTTCTGACTAATGTATTAAACAGCCCAACATTGCGAGAACAATCATTTTGATAGCATGCAAAGCAGTTGAAACTTTCATTTATTCTTATCATTTGACACTACTATTTCATTCAAAAGAACCTTTTACTGAACAGTACTTGCTAAGAAATCTCCACAGACTCTTAAGCTCTTACTTTAAAAGACTACATGTTTCTTTTCATATATGTTATTATGAAGTATAGCAAAAAGGTTTAAAATAAATCACCTTGTTAATTGGTTACACTTGCTGAATTTCATATCCTCAGTGTAATGTTAATATTTTCACCAACTAGAACTATTGGAGTTTTATGTTTGAATCAACTTTGCTATTAAGGCAGGTCATTAGAAACACAAAGGGAAATTGCTCCTTTTCAGTAAGCGTGCAGCAGGAGGATTTTATAAAGAAGGATTATACAGAGAAAGTAAAGGGAGGTAAGTTATTAAGAGCTAAAAGCAAGTGATCCTGATTAAAATTTCTGTTCTAAAGTGGAGGATTTAGTTACTAAGGTTACATTCATATTTTAATCCAGAACAAGAAGTAGGATGTACCATTTAGATATTGCCCATTTAGCTTTTTTTTTTTAAAGTCTTTCCTTCTTTCTTTTTCTCATACATTGAATACTCTATACTCTTTGGAAAGTCATGTGCAAGAGTCATTTTGCCAAAGATTTGGATAGTTTCCCCTTTTTTTCATGGTACATAATGAACCATATTCTCAGAGAGAATGCATCAGTTTTGAGCTGTACTGTCAATACATTCTGACTCATGTGGACACAGATTCACAGTCTCAGTTAATCAGAATATCTATATTCACATCAAAATTCACGCATTTTCCTAAGATAATAATTCACTGTTGCCAGGATTGTTATACCATACAGTCACAAATTTCTTTAAAGACCTAGGAGAGATACCACATCTTTCTAGTTGATAAGAGGGATTAATAGAAGAGAAGGTAGAAAGAAAGTCATCTCCCAGAACACCGCCAACTTTACATCTGATTCTATGAGTTGATGTTGTGGTGACAGAGCCATTGGGAAGCACTTTTTCACCTTAAGAATCTAGAATTGAGGGAATGCAAGGCAATTTTATAGGACTATATATCCAAGTGCCCTGGTGTCTTGTTAAATGCTGACTGAGAAAACTTGAGATTAAGCCTGCTGTTAATTCTAGAATTGAGATATTTGCATGTACTCAGAGGAGTGTTTTTCTACTTTTTTTAAAAATCTATATTTCTTTTTCCTGCAATTTGTTCTTAATGCTACAGAGGATTTTCACCATTGTTACCTTTTTAAGAAATTTGTCTTTTTATCACTTGATGGTACACGGGCCTGGCGGCTACTCATTTTATTTTATTTCTCTTCTGTGGCTCTTTATCTTTACAGTTTAAGAAAAGAAAAAAGACCCAAAACCCTGAGCCAAGGAACAGATTGACAGACACTGCTGTTGTTGTCAGCCATTTTCAAACAGCACAGCAGGACAGCATTATTAGACTCAGGTTGACTGAAGTGATTGTGCCTTACCATCAGTCATTTCTTGACCTCTCCATTTTTTCTCGTCTCTTCCTTTATCAAAGACTGGTGGATGATTGCAGCTTTATGATCTTCTCCCACTATGCTCTTGAAAAATGGCTTGATGTGTTCACTCTTCTGTTGCTGCTTTCCCTTTTTGTTATGTAGTCTGTAGGTTTTTGTCTTGTCTCTCTTACTTTTCGTGATTTTTTTACATTCTAATTTTATAGAATTTTTTTCTTTCTCCATTTCCTTTGTATAGCAAATATGAGAAGCAGGTGGCCTTGTTGCTACCACAGGACATGAGTCTTAAAGATAAAGTTTAATAAAAAGACCTATAAAGTGGGGAAAAAAAAGAAAGCAAACAACCCACCCATATTTCCCCCAAACAATCTTCCCCTACACCCCCACATCACAAAAATTCACCTTGCATACCTTACATATTGCATACTTACGTGGAAGAAAGGCTGAACAACAAAAATGCAGGCCCATTGCTGAGTGTTGGGGATTACTTGGTGACAGCAGAGACAGGTGAGACTGGGGTACCAGATGTCATCTTTGCATCTTCGCCAACGAGGTCTTTCAAGCCTCTGTGTTTAAGAAGCTGGGTTCAGGGAGGAGAGTAACTACCAGGAATGGATGAGGATCGAGTCAGGAATTAACTGCAAGGATTTGACCCACAGAAGTCCTTGAGACCCAAGGTGCTGAGAGAGATGCTTTCTGTCATCTTTGAATGGTTGTGGAGATCAGGTGAGGCCAATAACAACCAGAGGAAGGGAAATGTCACACCCTTCTTCAAAAAAGGCAAAACAATCAACCCACAGAACCACAGGAGGGTTGTCTGATTTCAGTGTGTGGAGCAAGTCCTCATGGAGCCCATTTCTGGTCACAGGCAGGAAAAGATGATTGGAAACAAACACCGTGGATTTACTGAAGGGTAAATCAGATCTGACTAGCCTGATTGCCGTCTGTGGTCACATGATGAAATTTGTGGGTAAGAGAAAATGGGGACTGTCTTTTATTTGGACTTTATAAAACATTTTGACATTGTCTGTCACTATTTTCTTGTGTCTGAGTTACAGAGAGGTAAAAAAATGGGTCAATGATCAGACTCGGAGGGGTGTACCTAAGTAGGCTGTAGTCTAACTGGAGTCTGATGTCAAGCAGAGTATCAGATAAGTCTGTCCTGGGACTGGTCCTGTTTAATGTATTTTTCAGTGGACTGGAGGAGGTGTTGGAGAGCGCTCTTTTTGAGTTTGCAGATGACACCAAACTGGGTGGAGGACCAGGTAGTACTCTCAAGAACAATGCTGTGTATTTGTCTTCTATTCTAGTTTGCAATTATTAAGAGATTAATTATGCCAGAAATTTTAATTTTAAAAATGAATGTTTTATAGCTCAGAAATAGATGGATTTTTGAATAGCTTCTGTTCTCAGAAGCGTATTGAAAGCTTAGTCATAAACAAGAAGAAAAACTATTTTTTGATCTTTGCAGAGTTCTGTTTAGGCAGTAGAAGCCTCTAAGTCCTTCTTATGAACTTGGAAAATTGCAGCCTACCTAAAACAGAATTGGCTGTTTACCATCTTTTCAGTGCTTGGAACACAGATTTTCTGATGCCTCACAACGTCGTCTTTTGTAGATAAAACCATAATTTCTGATTAAAAACGCCGTTGCTGTCTTTAAAGCGATTTATAGATTGACATCGTTCTTTGAAAGTCCAGGTTCGACCATTGAACCGGCTGCCCAGGGAAGTGGTTGAGTCACCATCTCTAGAGGTATTTAAAAGATGTGTAGACATGGCACCTAGGGACGTGGTTTAGTGGTGGACTTGGTAGTGTTAGGTTAACAGTTGGACTTGATGATCTTAAGGGTCTTTTCCAACCTAAATTATTCTGTGATTCTATGATTCATCTGGGTTGTATTTCAATAACCAACACAATCCCAATCTCCCAGGATTATTACATTGTCTTTTTGAAGAAACTTTGCTCTTATGCATGATGTATAAGGACAGTCTTTCAGCCACTGGTCTAATAAGCAGAGGCTCCTGTATAATTCCCTGGAGCTTTGAAACAATGTAATATAAATCTTGCTGTAGCATTCAGAAATTCTTTGTGTTCCTTTTGTCCTGCACAATAACTGCTCTTACATATTTGGTTACTGCTTAAAAAAGCATTATTGGAAAGGGGACAGAGAAGAATCTGCAAGACATGCTGAAGAAGGGTTCATTGTTTTGAGAAACTACTAGGGATGTAAAACTCAGAGAGTGGCAAAGAAAAGATTAGTGTTACCTTTATTCAGATTTAGAGACCTGTGCTGTTTCCTTCGCTTGATGATGAGCTCAGAGCCTTCTAAAGTGCTTTAAAACTGTGAGAAGAATAGCACACAAGCTGGAAGGCAGTGAGTGAGAACTATTGACCACTTCAAGCTCCTCACTCATTTATGGCTGTGGATTGTGATTCCACAGTAAGTAAACTAGATCCACAGTTTCCAAATCTGCTCTCTCTTCCCTTTCTGATCAGTAAGCAAGTGTTTTTAGATAAAGACTAGAGAGACTAAAAGAGCTGAACAAAACTGATGCTAATGTTGAACTGTACTTTCAATATTAACAACAAAAAGACTAAGGGAACTATGGTACTATGACAGCTGCTTGCCTGGAAGACTGAAAGTGTGCAAGAGGGTTAGTAAGCCTTTTAATCACATAGCTGTAGTAACCAAACTGATTAATGAAGATTTCTTCCACTTAAATCAGCATTAATTGGGATGAATACAATGGTTGTATATCACACTGCCATCTGGTGTGAAAAGGCTAAGAAACAGGAAAATTAAAGCCTGTTTTCTGAAGATGCTTCTCCACATGAAACAGCATCACATTTACAGACACAGTGAACATTTCTAACTATGTAAGAGTTGGTGGGACAAATGAATCTTTCCAAATTTAGACATGGTTTTTTATCTATATCATACTTATATATGCTGGACTGCTCTTCCAAAAATTTTTTATTTCAGGACACTGTATAACTAAGAAATTTGTAAAGTGCCTACATTATATGATGTGCCACAAAAGTTCCTGGAACATTGGAGATTAATAACCATAAATTATTGTAAATTGTGCAGTAAAAAGTACATTTGACATTTCAAAAGCTATTTTTGTAAGCAGAACTTTTTTTTTCTTCTGTAGTGATGCTCACTAGTAATATGAAGGACAAGGATTTCAAAGTTAGTTTTATTTATAAAGTGTTTTTTTTCTTTCATCATACTGGACTCCTAGTTTCCTTTTAATTTACATTGAGTCATTCCAGTGACACTATCTGAAAATGCTTACCTTGAAGATAAAATAGTTCTGTATCTGACTCAATATAATGACTCACCTGTCTCCCTCCCACCTTGACTTCATTATGGGTACGTTACTGGACATAGAGCTGTATCATATACAAGGCATAACAAGGCATAAGCAGAATCTATCTAAAAGTATGTACTTTTGCATAGGCTACCTAGGAGTATGTGTATGGCTATTTGTGTCTTAATACCTTGTGCATGCTTGGCTATTTACATTAAACTAGGCTCCTGTGGCCCCAGGGAAAACTGAGGTTCATTCCACTGACTACAGCTTATAAAGATGCAGGTACTGCCCCAAAACATCCTTATATATCTTTATGCACATGTGCAGATGGCCGTGCATCTCTCTTGCTCCTGCTCCAAGACAAGCTGATACAAGCTGTCTGTAACCTGAAGTGCTGCTGAGCAAGAGCCCCAGATCACGAGCTGTAGTAGTATGGTTGAGCAGCTTCTAGCCACCTCTGAGCACGAGTGGTGCTGATGCACAGGTGTTTGCAGCTGTCCACCTAGACATGGCCTCAAAGATGAGTTCTATATAGTTTTGTAGCTGTAGTATTTTAACATAATATCCTCAAATAATAAGTGGTTTTAGCAGCTTAGTTCACTCTTAAAACCTGCTAAGACCAACTTGGATTGCTGTTATCTTATAAACTAGTAATTGAGGAGATTCTGTCTCTTTTAAATGTACAAAATAGTAATAGCTATATAGCATACAATATTATAGAAGTTTGTAATGGCTGTGTGCTCAGGCTAGAGGAAAGGAGATGAAGGGCTGGACCAAGAAAGAGCTTTCAACAACAAAAAGCTACTGAAAAAGAAAAGGAATAAAATGTTCTTCACATCCTCTGGGAAAGGTTGTGATGGGCTTAAACTGTAGCAAAAGAGATTCAGACTTGACATTAGTAATAGCTTTTTAATGGTAAGGATAGACAAGCACTGTAATGGAGTGACTAGGGAGCTGTGAATCTTTTTCTTTTAATGGTTGTTATAGAGATGTGAGACGTATCTCACAAGCACTTTTGAGATACAGTTGATTCTGCATTGGAGCAGAAGAAATGTACTGACTTTTTGAGCTAAGTTCTTTCATCTCAAATCTTCTTGGCTTTTGTGATTCACAGATCTAAAAGAAAGCAGATAGAATAGTCACTGATAAAGATTTACAGCCTGTGTCAATCTTGTCTTATGAATCATACTTTTCTAGGAGAGATCTAAAGATCCATTTGTGATGGTAGTTACTGTCAATGAACTGAGATGCTCAATCTGCTTTATATAGATTCTCATCATCATGATCACCATCTGTGCACCTTCAAAAAGCCTGAAACATGCTCACTAGCATTGCCAGTCTTACTTGTTTTTACCATCCTGCTGCTGCCAAAGGTGAAAAGAAAGAAAAACAAAAGGATTGTGTAAAACTGAGTACTGTGTTTTTTCAGAGGGGGAATTTCTTGTATTGTCTTTATGTGCTGTATTCACTATAGTGTTGAAATTAAATTAACCACTGATACATGAAGAGCTCGGGTTTTTTAAAGATAGACCCAGCTGGGAAATTTGTGGAAAAGCAAGATTTGAGCAAAAAATGCTTCTTGGACATGACTGAAATGTTTCACAGAACCATGTAGCTTTTAGCCTCCATGACTGTTTTCTGCCTGTTTTCCCACTTGAAATTAGGTCAGAAACTTTATTTTTCTAGTGTTGTATGTTGACTAATCCATTAGTGACTATTCCCTTGAAATAAGGTTACCAGTGCTTCAGGCTTAGCAGTGTTACTATAAGAAACCCTGACATGTGGGTGACCTAGAATTCAGTGCTTTCTGTCGCCTTTTCATGGGCTCAGAAGTCAATTTGGGCATAAACTATGTGTTTGTGAAAAGATTTTAAAGTGCATTACAACTGTGGTGTTAGAAATACAAATGTGTAGTAGTGTTCAGAGTGTGTAGGACCAGATAGATGAGCCATGGTTTGGGGCTTCTTCACTGTAGCTCATAGGAAAGGAGCTCTACTTCTGTTGTAATTCTTTACATTTACATTATTACTAAAGCAGGGAAGAAAA
Organism: Pterocles orientalis; assembly: GCA_011057875.1. Classification (NCBI taxonomy): domain Eukaryota; kingdom Metazoa; phylum Chordata; class Aves; order Pterocliformes; family Pteroclidae; genus Pterocles; species Pterocles orientalis. The sequence continues at coordinate 538,465 of WKFP01015563.1, read as the reverse complement.
GCTTAAGTTTTTGTGCATATTGGTTATGTTCACTTTCATATGCACAGAATTTTTCACAAATTTTCCTGCCCATTGAGCGTCCCTCTTAGGAATCTGATCTTTCCCGATTTCCATATTTGTGTTTTTGCTTTACCTTAGACTGACATTTAAAGAGATTTCCCCACAATAATGTGCATGAATTACAGCTGTGAGAACCTCAAAGGGCTATTAATATATAAGATATCTCATCAAGGTCACACAGGAAAAAAAAAAAAAACAGAGAGCAAGGAATTCAGCTTGCATTGTCAGCACGTTGATTCAGTGCCATATGCACAGAGCTACTTTTCTGCTCTGTAGCTGTCTCATGATTTTCAAGTTGTGCCAGAAGGCAGAAACACTCTGAATGAGTTGCTTCTTAGCTTCACTTATATCTCCAAGCATTATATGCAAATAACTTCTTCTGAGCTTCTAGACCAGTATCTTTAATCCCTCTCAGTGTTTTTATGCCAGCAGGTCTCTTCAAACTGAGAACTCTTTAAATATTTTTTTCATATCAGGCTTGATGGCAGGAAGCTTTATTTTCAAATTAGTTTATATTATTTTGTAAATTTATACACCACTTAAATAAACTTATTTTTTGTAAATTGCTTCTTATTTGTAAAATCACAGTCAGAAAAACTGGTTAAAATGAAATTTTCAAACCCCTGACATTTTCAATATGATTTTTGTTAGAATTTTTCAGTGCAGAATAATTTCATGATACTTTATGATACAAAAAACTTTGTGTTAAATCTTTAATCAACAATTTTGTTAAAATAGTATTTTTTTGACGAAAGGTTAATTGTGAAACCTAAGGTTTCAGGAAAGATAACTTTTAAAATGTAGCCCAATGAATGTTATAAATATTATAATGGGAAATTTGTGGAAAAGCAAGATTTGAGCAAAAAATGCTTCTTAGATGTGACTGAAATGTTTCACAGAACCATGTAGCTTTTAGTCTTCATGGCTGTTTTCTGCCTGTTTTCCCACTTGAAATTAGGTCATTTAATATGCGTACATATTAAATGCTATTTTCATTTAAGAATTTAAGAATTAATAGAAAAAGAAGGATAGGATACTTTTTTTCGAACAAAAACTTTGATTAATGAGGATAGTTTTGTATTTAAAAGTATCCAAACAAGTTTCCTTCAATATACTTTGTTTACAGTTTAATTCAATACATGATCAGACAAGTTGTGACAAGACATAAAGTGGAAATATGGTATAAGAAAGCGCAGAGGTTTGTGACAACAGGATTACGTGCATTTCTTGAAAATGATATAAATCATTTTTGTGCCATGTACAGTTAAAGAATCCACTGGTACCATTAGCTGATGAGAATTCTACATGTGCTGTCAAGGACAAAACTTAACTCTCAAAACCTCTTCAACGAGGTCCATTGTGCTCCCTATAGATAAGGCAAACCACTTAACACTGACAAAAATGTCACAGTGTACTTCCAGACATTAATACAAATAACTGAATGCATGAAAATCAAAATACAAGAGAAAGGTAGGAGTAAGTATGAGTAGCTGACTCTTAGACAGAGATTAATCTATGTCATAAATATTCAAGTAAGGCCAAATATTCAAGGACCTAAAATATGGTTGAAAAGCATTCTTACTGAGAGATGTTCTTTCCTAAAAAGCGAGACATAATCTGTCATTTTTTTCCCTGTGTTCCTCTGAATGTGGGAAAATTCAGTCATGGAAATTTACCTGTGAATACTTCACTTGTGATTCAGACAGAAGCACAGTTACAAAAGCCTTTTACGTGCAGGGGTGACTTGCATTAAGCATGCTGCACAGAACTCCAACCATGGGTGCAAGGTATATTTCCACTAAAAAAAAAAAGGAACTATGATGCACAATAACCCCCTGTTGTAGACAGAACCAATATTTTTCTCTAAACATTCAAGACAGTTCTTTAAGTCTCTTCTAACAAGAAAAAAGAAGCAACCTTAATTGTACTGCTGAATATATTTTTTTTTTTTTTAACAAAATGTAATGCCATTTCTATCTGGTATCTGAAGGAAAAGTATTGAAGTGACCTTGATTCCTAGTAGACTTAAGTTTTCCAGCCAAGAGAAAAGGGAGTTCAAAACTGCAACTGCAGTTATGAAAACCACGATAATCTGTTGCACAGATTGAATGAAATGATAGATGAATGACTGACTGATTCCTTGGGGTATTGTAGCCTTGAAAAGAGACCAGCACTGTGCATGTTTACAGGATTGCCAAGGGAAAATGCAGAAGCAGGTAGGTTAATTGATTTGCCCAGGCAGCAGTGGGGTCTAATGTATTAAATTTGGGCCTGGATCTCAGAAGACATGGAGCTAAAACCTAACTCACCTGTCTCACAAGGGTTTTGTGGGACTTAATTAGGGCTTGCAATTTGCTTTGAAAACAGTTTTCAGATATGCAGTCCACCTTCAGCTATAAATATGCATCTATAGCTGAGAGACATGGAGAAGAAACTTAGACAATGGAGTTTGTTAATTTAACGTAATATTATTGGTTTTTTTTCCCAATTGCTGCATTCTCTATTGACCTATTAGTTATCAGGGCCAATTAGGTGTCAGGGTGACCTTTTTACAGGGCATATCCTCATCATTAGTACATATGCATTTATCCATCTAAAAAAAACCCAAAAACCTTCCTGGACTTCTTGCAGTTTCAGCTATGTAAGGACTAAATTTTACCATTTAAAACATCATATTGACTTCCCCCCCAAAAGGAGAAAGTATAGAAAGAAAATACCATAAATTTAAGAATATCTTTAAATAAGCTATTTTTCATTTATTTCTGCCAGTCCAAATATCTACCGGTTGAATCTTATTCAACAATAGCAATCTTCTGCATGTAGTTGATGCAAAAAGACCTCAGAGGTAGGAAGTCACTTCACTTGGTGGTCACTACTCTGCTACACTTTCAGATTTGTAAGAGAGAAGGAAATGAGAAGAAGGAAGCCCAAGCAGCCCTGTTTGTGATTCCCCATTACCAGAGTGCTTTCTTGGCTGCACAGGCAGATGCGACTAGAAACAGGACCTGAAGCACTCTCTGAGCTGACCTAACTTTAAATTACCCCATCAGTTTGTCACTAGATCACTGAAATAATATGCAACTGTATGCAAAATAACAACGTAGGCAATAGAAGCTTCTGTTTTCTTGCCGAACGCTTTTTGAAAGTTTTTAAGCTGCTCATGCCCATGCAGTCTACTTTGTACGGAAGAACTAATTTGCTGCATTACCTTTACATCGTGGGGTGGGCTTTTTTTGTTTCCTACAAAACTTTAGACAATTTGGTACTCTCTAGTTTCTTTCATCCTGGTTGACCTTGGAGTGTTTTGTTATGACGGTCAAGTGTAGCCAAGTTGAAAAACTTCAGTATGCACTGGTAGAAATGCTGGATATTAAGGGTAGAGGAAGCAACTGCTGGATTATGAAGAAAGTTCAAAGATGCAATGTTACTAATCTTACTAATCTAACCCTGGGTCAGAAATATGAATTCTGAATATATGCAGAAATCTACTTCAGTTGAATTCAAGTATTGCTACCACCTGCAACTTTTCTGATAATTTCTAGTAGGTTTTTCTACCACCTGTGTGCATATTGCCTTTATGAAGCATTTTTAAGTTAAAAGCTTGTAACATTTGGGTTACTTTTGCCTAAAAGGAAATTTGACTTTTGGAATTCAGGTTAATTCAAAACTCTGAAGAGCATATGCAATTTTATGAATATAAGCAGCACCATAGATTGTCGTTGAAGCATCTTGTAAGAACATTCTGTTGAGTGTGATGTACATCCTTGAAGGGGAGAAGATTATTAGCATAATTCTACAAGACTAAATATTTCTGTGAGTTGTTTGAGCACCTATTTAGCTGACATAGGATAAGAACAAAAAAAAGTCTTAATAAGAAAAACATCCCCTGACTCGGGAATCCAAGTGAAAAAATAATATAAATGAAGGACTGTCATCTTTCTATATAGAGCAGAATAACCTAACAGTTATTTGCCACTTTTAAAGTTTAGTAGTTGTGACCTCTGACTCAATTAGCTGCAGTGAAATGGTACTTGAGATTCATACTGAATCATATCTGTAGCCCACTGACTAAAATCTGAAACTCTATATGAAGACAAAGGTCTCCTAGCATGCTTCAAGTAGCTAAAATGAAATACACTTCATGATTGTAACCAGAGCCTTCACAAATAGACTACTTTGTTTAGTTAATGTTACTTATAGTATAATGTATTGATAGAATTTAAGAGTTCATTTCGAGGCCACAGTATGGATGAAAAAGAGAAATCTGTAATCATAGTGAAAGAATTTAAACAATAGAAGAGCAACTATAACTTATGTGTATAACTTTTTGTGTGTGTGTTTGTAAACAGGATTCGCTAACACAAATGTATTGAAAAGACTGTAGTCTTGTTCAGAGTATTTAGTAACAAATTCTTGCTAAAAGCTTGTCAGGTCTGTGCACCCATGTGAGGCTGGATCTAAAAGTCAGTCTTTCCTTGATAGGCAGCTTTATATAGGTTTGTTTCTTGTTCGGTTTGTTTGTTTGTTTGTTTTTCCCAGGTGGTTAAATATCTCCTAAAAATATATTCATATTTATAAGTTGTTTTTTGCTGCTCCTAAGTTTTAATTAACATTTCTGTGAATAAGGTTATGTATCTTAGATTAATATTGCAGAAATAAAGCTTTAATCTGTCCCATGTGTTTTTGGTATGTGGTTAAAAATATCGGGAGCTAACTCTGCAATTATTTTTGCAAATGTAGTAATCCACCAAAAGGAAAAAAATGCCTTTGGTAATTTTCAGATAATTGGGAATTTAACAGTCTGCAATCTCCAGAGCTACTGCTACCCTCTGGTATCTTTACTTGCCATTTTGTTGTTTTACTGAATAGTAATACACACGCCTGACTAATACCGCCATGTGATATATTAATTCAAGGTACTATAGCTGCCAAGGTGATTGAAATGTTGTCTCCAATGATCCTTGACACCTCATATATCCAGATCATGATTTGCATTTTCTCCCATGGGATTTTGTCATTGTTTATATCTGTATGCCCTTTGAGACTGATGTACTTTAGATCTCTAAGCAGAAGAAATCTGTGTGGGTGATGAACCATTTTGTTCATAGCCTGGTGGGAATCCATAAACATAATTTGTCCTTCACTGTCAGTTCATTGGATCTTAAGTACAACTTTCTATGGCTTCCCTCCAAATCACAACATATTCTGTGAGAAAATCTAAAAATAGAAAGCAATAGAGTTTGAAACATCAGTTTAAAAATCACATTCTGAATCAGGTTCTGAAGTTCTCTAGAGTGTGCTGAAAAGAAGGAAGGCTTTTGCCTTCTACTCTGTTGCAGTAGTCATCTGGAAATGTTGCAAGTGTTTGATGAGGCAGTTAATTCAGGCTCACATGAGACCACTATTTTTCTATTTTATATTTTGAACTCATTTCTGACTTACTGTGTTTTTCAGTTAGTTAATGCAGAGTTCTGGTTTCTGTTCCTCATGGTTGATTAAGTTAAGTTGATCAGTGAATGTCCTGTGTTGGTGAAGATTTGTCAATACCTCCAGAAGAAAGTGTTTGATTTATACGTGTGTGTGTGTGTGTGTATTTTTTTTTAAAGACCACTTTACCACCTATTTTCCTATTATATTTAACCGCTCACTAAACAAAAGGAACTAAAGTGACAGTTGAACCATAGTATTACTCAAGAATATCAGAATTGTTTCCAGTGGACACTGCTGGAAAGGGTGGGATACTGCAAAGAGTACTCTTCGTAAGATTTCAGATTAAGCTGTGTTGTTATTGTTCATTTGTGATGTATTCTTAGACAAAGGCCAAGCTTCTATATTATCAACATTTAGCTGCTTTTCATAAACTTTATAGCTAGCATTTTGTTACAGAGCTAGTCTCCCTGATAATTTTCACATTACTATGAAGTCAATATAAATGATGTTGAGCAATATATATTGCCCTTTATCTATAAAGAGGTTTCTGGGTTGTTTTTTTTTCTTTCAGTAGGAGGGTGTTAGGAAAATTAGACAACGAAGCACCGTCTACCCAGAAATACTGGTGTGTCTTTCACCTTGAAAAGATGCCCTGGTTTATTTTCATTGATAAAAATCCCTCATGTACAGGCTTGTTTCTTAAATATGTTTGAGTTTTCAAAAACTGGCGATAGTGTAGCTTGTTCTCACAAGATCAATATCTCACAAAAATTGTTCTAAATTGGGATTAAAATGATTGCATAAAAAACCCCGTTTCTAACAAAATCAAACTTGGCAAATTATTCTCACAAGATGCATCCACTTGTGTAAAAATACAGATCCCTCTGTTAGAAAGTTGGAAGCTAGATGGATCCCAGTCATGCATAACAATTGATGAAAAATGCATTTATAGGTGAGAACTCTGCTGAGAGGGCAGATTTTGTTTTCATTGTCTAGCACAGCAAAATATAACTGACTCTGGCACTTTGCTCTACCTGAGTAGGTTTGTACCGACTTCAGCATGCGTGAACTGTGCCCTTCAGAACTGTATGCTCAGTATCAAGATGTGTCTTGTGAATTTGGGAGAAAAATGTATTATTTTTCTGGAGAAAAAACACCTCAGCTTTAGAGTGTATTAGAGGGGACAGATCCTTGTATCCATTTAGATGTCGTTGGTGTTGTTTGACGAGGCCTTCTACAGGCAGTTGGTAGCAGCCTCGCAGTCACAAGCCCTGGTTATCGTGGGGGATTTTAATTACCCTGATATTTGCTGGAAGGCCTACTCAGCCAGCCATCCGCAGTCCAGGAGGTTTCTCCAGTGCTTTGATGATAACTTCCTGATGCAAAAGGTGGAGAAGCCGACTAGGAGAGGAGCGCTGCTGGACCTTATTCTCACGAATAAGGAGGGTCTGGTTGAAGAGGTGAAGGTTGAGGGCAGCCTTGGTTACAGTGACCATGAGGTGGTGGAGTTCAGGATCTCATGTGGCCGTAATAGAATCCTGAGCAGATTAGCAACGCTGGACTTCAGTAGGGCCAACTTCGGCCTTTTCAAGCAATTGCTAAGGGAAATCCCATGGGACAGGGTACTTGAAGGTAAAGGGGCCCAAGATAGTTGGTTAGCATTTAAAGAACGCTTCTTCCAAGCTCGAGATCGGTGCATCCCAACGGGTAGGAAGTCAAGGAAGGGTGCCAGGAGGCCTGCATGGTTAAACAGAGATCTGCTGGGCAAACTCAAGTGTAAAAGGAGGGTCTATAGATCATGGAAGGAGGGGCTGGCCACTTGGGAGGAAT
>WKFP01015563.1:473793-529481 GCA_011057875.1 Pterocles orientalis | reverse complement strand
AGGATGGAGCCAGGCTCTTCTCTGTGACATCCAGTGATAGGACAAGGGGCAATGGGCTCAAGCTGGAGCATAGGAGGTTCCACTTGAATATGAGAAAAAACTTCTTTACAGTGAGGGTGACAGAGCCCTGGAACAGGCTGCCCAGAGAGGTTGTGGAGTCTCCTTCTCTGGAGACATTCAAAGCCCGCCTGGATGCGTTCCTGTGTGATCTGATCTAGGTGTTCTTGCTTCGGCAGGGGGATTGGACTAGATGATCTTTCGAGGTCCCTTCCAATCCCTAACATTCTGTGATTCTGTGTGATTCTGTGGTGCTGCTGGTCTTTCACCATTTGATATTTGCAGTTTTTGATTGCAACATCTGGCACTACATAAGAAGATATTACAAGTTGTTAATAATTTATTAACCACATAAAAATTGTAAAAAGTTGATCTAGATTCAATAGACTGTAAGCAGGCATCACTGTCCAGTTCACATAGAAACTGCTTCTGTGGAACTCCTTTACTGTTATGCAGACATTGACAAATAATTACAGATGTTAATTGTAGAATATTGAGAAGGGCAATGAATCTGGTGAAGGGTCTGGAGCACAGGTCTTATGAGGAGTGGCTGAGGGAACTGGGGTTGTTGAGTCTAGAGAACAGGAGGCTGAGGGGAGACCTTATCACTCTCTACAACTACCTGAAAGGAGGTTGTAGTGAGGTGGGTGCTGGCCTCTTCTCTAAAGTAAGAACTCATAGGACAAGAGGAAATGGCCTCAAGTTGTGCCAGGGGAGGTTTAGGCTAGATATCAGAAAAACCTTTCTTCACCGAAAGAGTGATCAGGCATTGGAACAGGCTGCCCAGGGAAGTGGTGGAGTCACCATCCCTTAGAGGTGTTCAAGAAATGTGTAGATGTGGTGCTTAGGGACATGGTTTAGTGAGTTAGGTGGTGTGGGTTGATGGTTGGACTTAATGATCCTTGAGGTCTTTTCCAACCTTAATGATTCTATGATTCTAATAGTATTGTCCAAAGAAAATGTCGTTAGTGAGTCTCTTAAAACTTAGGCCAAACTTGCCAGGGATATCACTGGGTGCAGAATCATTCATCCAGAGGAGCTGTGCAGGAGATTGTTTTTGGTTTTGGATTTTGTTTTTTCCTGCAATAATAAGTAAGGCACTTGGTCTTTAGAAAAAGTCTTTCAAGGTTTCCATTTCCACAGGAAAACATTTATTCCTTTTCAATCACAAGAAGCCAAAACTGAACAATTTAGGGCATAATCAAGTATGTTACTTTCTTTTTGTCCCTATTTCATCACTGTAAGAGGGAAACAGCCTTGTTATGATGAAACTCATCTTTGTTATTCTACCACTTTTAATCTGGATTAATTATGGTCAAACATGGTCCTAAAACTGGTATAGATTTATTTTGCGAGTTTTTGCTTTTATTTCCCAACTCCAGTTTATATTAGAGTATGTATGATTTTGGCATTAAACTGCCAGACACACAAGACTGTGAGAAATAAGTTTGAGGCTATGCAAAATATCTCTTTTTTTTTTTTTTAGTTCTTCAAAATTCATTATAAAGAATGGCTGCTGTTTACAGTGTCTTTTAGGGTCAGTTGCTTTAGTCTTTGATGCAGACTGTGTATAAATATAATAAATTTGGGAAGGAGGGTCCTTCGGGAAGAAGAATTTGGAGAAATGAGTAAGAATTCCAGCTTGATTTGTGTTTCATATCAAGCGTGTCTTTCATAGTATGAGTTGGCTCTCTGTTAATCAGAAATATCTGTCTATTAAAACTTACTGAAATGGATTTTGCAGCCTTTTTTCTGGCTGCTAGGGGATAAAGCTACCTTTAATCTTGTTAGAAAGATAAATACTACTGAAAATTACAGGTGATACTGACTTTCTACACAAAGCTGAGAGAACAAATGATATTAGTAATAAACTTGCATCAATCTGGTATAAGTTGATTTCAGTTGAAATTAAATGGATGCACTAGCAAAAGTAAATCTAACTATTTCACTGAATTTCAGAAGACAAATAACTGTGAACTAGTGGGTGTAGATAGGGGAATGTATTAAGTTGCTCAAAAATATGAATGTGTTGGGGGTCTCTGTGTCTATAACACTAGACCTATCAAAATCAATACCATAAAAAAGAGATTGTGTGCAGAAATTTGTAGAAACCACCTGAAGATCAGGGCATTCTTGCACATCCAAATAAGAGTTCTATTTAACACATGGGGGTCCCAATCCAGTGACTGGAGTTAGATAGGCAGATATGCTCATAGTGTACTATCTTCACCATATAAATATACTATTATGTGGGGCTAAAGAGATTTGTCATACTAATTTGTTGCAGGTTTGAGTTCCAAAAGAGAAATTCACCTGTCTTCTGAGCACTTAATTCACATTGTATACAGTTTGTGGCTTACCTAAGGTGTGAGCTTTTGGGAATGGGGGGAAGCATTCTTTTCTAGACAGAGAAAAGTAGAAGGAAAAGGTAACTTTGTAAAATATTCTCTAACCCAACCTATCAAGGATTTATTTTAATTCTGTGTATTGGCTCATCTATGAAACAATTTTTGTAGGCCTTATTCTGTGCAGTTTCTAAACTCATCAATGTATTATGGATTTTCATTGTCAAGTGATTCTTCAGCTAAGACCACAAGGAGGGTCCAGGGAGTAATCAATTTCTATCCATAGCAATGAGTTTATTATAAAATACATCCAAGAGAATAAATTGAGGAACTCTATAGTCAAATCACATTTTCAAAATATTGTCCTCTGACTTAATTTCACAATATTTTAAAAGTAGCTATCTAGTATGTTTCTGTTCTTGGCTTTCAGTCTTGCCTATTTCTTTTATTTTGGGGCCTTATTTTAAAAAATAAAGGCAAAATACCAGAAGCTAGTGCTTTCCTTTATATTTTGTATGTATAGCTGTATTTTCTGTGTAGTGTTACTTGGTATTTTAATTCAAAGCTAGAGTACCCCTCACTCTCTTTTGTCTGTTGTGGTGTTTAGCTAAAGCTAATGTTGATCCTTTCTTTGAATCCTTCTGCTGAAGTTTTCTGTGCTTATGAATGCAGGTGTGATTGCTTCCAGAGGGCTTTTTCATACACTGGATTGTAGTGTGCTTTGCAACGGGTGCCTCTCTTATTTATTGTAATTTTTTTCTGTTTAAATGTTGAAATCAATAAGAGATTTTTTTTTCCTTTGATGTGGTTTTGAGGGTCTCGTTCACTTTGTTGTATATGGTAGGAAATCCTCTAATAGACTCAGCCTTGTTTTACTGGCTTTCAAAATGAAGTCAAGGTCAGGGGAATTACAATAATACTACACAAATGGCTATAACATCTCTTACCATAGAAACCTAATTGCTGTATTAATGAAACAGTATTTATTAATGGAACTCATTGTTACCATATTCTTTTGCTACTGAAATTCAGAACAGTAGAAAGATTTAGTTTTTTACATGATTTAAAAGGTGTTGAGGTTTGTGGTGTGTGTGTGTGTGGTTTTTGTTTGTTTGTTTTGTTTAGTTTTTTAGGGTTTTTGTTTTTTTGTTTTTTTTCTTTTCAGACAAGCCTTCCCAACCGCATAAGCTAACTTATCTTATCCAGACAGGTAGTATTGCTCATTGTGCTAGAAAGATACCTGCAAACACAAGTCTAACTTGGGAGAATAACCCAGCAGGGCTCTGGTATGCAGAGATGCTTCTATGTGAGCGTTTTCAGTCTTACTGTAAGAATAATTGGGAAGAAAATCTCTTGATTGTCCCTACTAACTGTGCTTTCGTTGCATCATGGAGAAGCTCTGGAGCAGCTGAACTGAATTCCTTTCAGATGAAGCCAAAGCAGAAGACATACTCATGAAGCACAGATCACACAGCTGGCAAAAAACACCAGGACCACAGGACCTAACTGGGTCTGCAGAGCAAAACTGCCTGCAATACAGATGGTACAAATATTGTGTCCTCAGCACCAGCTGTCTCGCTTTACAGCTCTGCTCTTGCTGTTCTGTGCTGCTTGCTAATGTTGGCATAAGAAACAATGAGTTATATGCAAGAAAATATTATCTACAGCACAATGTAATGTTAAAATTACCTAAGCTAGCATAGGAAACCAGGTGCACTTTCCCTGAGTAGTGCAAACAGGCACATCAAATTATATCTGGGAAAATGAGTAGTTGCCTTAATGGGATGCTGTGTCCACTTCTCAGTGCCACACGGGTGCAGCCTCGAAGTGCCTCAGACTCAAGAACTAGTTTGGTCTCAGCTAAGGCATCTCAGTATAGTGCTGCACTGTGCAATGAAAAAAAACTTGTTTTGCAAATGGTGCTGATGAAAGGGCAAAATAGAACTTCTGATCTGTTCTTCTGTGACAATAGAGAAATCACCAGGAACACTGTCTTTTTAAAGAAATTACAATAGCCATAGGTGTTTGATTTGGTTTTGTTTTCAACGTGTCTACTTGTAGTCCTTGTTAGCTATTGGCAGAATTCTGCCATGTACTCCTTCCGCAAAGGCTAGATGGGTAGCAACAGGAGCAGGTTGCTATTAAGGCATCAGCTCAGAACATCTGATAAGCCAGGAAAATTAACCCAAGCTTCCTGGAGCTTAGTAAACTAGTTTCCCCCCCATTCATAACTGTGGATTTTATGACTTAAACTATTTTTATTTAAGGAGCAAAAATGTAAGAAGATAAAGAAACAGTAACAATTGTGAAAGTGTAGCAGTAAATTTTTTTACAGGCTTTTTCTTTGAGGCAACCTCTAGGCCGGGTAGGTTTATTTTTCCTGCATTCCCTCAGTAAATTTGATAGTTTAGTATTGCAAATAGTGAAGTCCTTGTGGTTCTGTCAGTTGCTTCTTGGTCTCCTCCACTCCTCCCATCTACCAGCTGTCCTCCCTTGCCAAACTTAAAGCAGCCTTTCCCCTCTCATCAGCCATCCTGCAAAGTACTTTTTACAGCCTTTTCCTCCACTAGCTGCTTAAAGCTAGCCTTGAATTGCTCCACTGTCTGTACCTTGCCACTCCTTGCTGCCAGTTCCAGCACCTTTGCTAGCATTTTTTATTTTCAAATAGTTGGAAAACTGCATGTGGCACCAAGAACAAAACGCTACCTTTTAACGTACAGGAGGTCCTTCAACAGCTCTCCTTGTTCTCCCTTTATGTGATGAGACATCTGTTGTTGTTGTTGGTTTGTTTTACTACAGTCTAAATCAAGCCTCATCACTCCAGAGCTGGAAAATATTGCTTTAACTCAGTATGACATCTCTCTCTAGGTATATTCAGATGTCTTTGGCCTACACTTCTGTACACTGTTACAAATGTAGTTTTCCCCATTTGAAAGTGGAATCACACTCAAACCTAATAAACAGCATGTGTAAACCAAAATGGGTTCCAAACTAGCAACTGGTCCTTTTAGTTTACCTCTTTTTTTCATCCTCAGATATCATCCAAGCACACCTGGTTTTGGGCTGCTCTCACTTCTGGAGTTATTGGAGGAAAGGCTTCTTTCTTACTAGAAACTAGACACCTGCTTTGCACATGTTTACAGCATAAACACAAATTATCTATTTTTCCGTTAGCCAGATTCAGATGCTCAAATTTCAGAATTTTGGGCTTTTTCCCCCTCAACTAAATCACCCAAACCCTACCAGCATTGTTAAGTATGCAGTGGCGTTTTGTGATGGAAATATGATGAGAAGGTTCTAGTGGTATGAAGACAAGCAGCTCCTTCTTCGTCTCCTGTATATCGCAGAAACAATCTCCTTGAAAATAATGAAAACGTGATTAAGCTCTAAGGTCAACAGATTGAAACATTTAATTATAGACAAAGGGATCCAGCAAATATAGCACCTATGTTTCTTCTTATGTCTTTATGGTAAAACTGTATAAAGACAGGAACATAACAATTTAAAATTCAACACTTGAAATACTACCACTGGAAAAAAAGGAATAAAGCTCACAGGAAAAAAGGATGCCTGAGCTGAAGCTGGGGAGGCAGTGTTTCAGTTGCGCTTCATGGTAATCAACTAAGAAACAGAAACTAAGGGGGGGAGGGGGGGTGAAGCTGCAAGAATTTCAGCAGCTAAGTATTACTCACAGTTAACCACAAATTCAGTGAAATTATGACCACAGCCTTACCAGTGCCCTGATGAATTACCTATTAAGAAAATGTATTCTTAAAGTTATTTCTAAAGTGTAGCATGGTTTTGAGACTTGTCACACTCTCAGTACAGCTGAATGTAAGAAAGTCTGAATGTTCTGTTGAATTCCTCTATGAAACTGAGCATAATTAAGAGAATAAAACCAACATTTTAAATTTGGATAAAATGTGCAAGCCTTTTTATCTTAACATCTTCCATAGGTAGTGTATTTTTCAGGATTTTTTTAAACTGTAATATGTCTGTACTTATATCCCACCAACAGTAATTTTAAAAATATAAGTGATAGAATAATACCACCATCCACATTCATCTCATACACTTATTCTATTCTTCAAACCTACTTACGCAAACATGTAGGATGATTTGAATCTGCTGAAGTTAGTTTGATTTGTAGTCATCATGATGTACCTTAATATTTTTATTTCAATAGTCTTAACAAGAATCCCTGTTGTACCCCAATTGTTCTTCCAAAGCTGATGTTTCAGTGTCAAGGGACCTCTCTAGAAGAGCAGAAATATGTTTCCAGTCTTCAGAAGAACTATTTGTTGTACCCTGTTGTTACCATTTCCATGCTGTTTCCAGCCCAGTCATCCTCCTGCAAAAACCTAGCTCCTGAGATTTCACCAAGTCACACTACAAGTAATTATTGCAGGAGACCTGGAAGAGGGGAGAGTTGGGGCAAGAAGTGATGAAGATCCTGGTAGAGTTGGATGGGCAGCAGGACAGTGGTTTTCCCTGTAAGAGATGACTCAGAAAATGTGGTTTTTGAAACATTCCTACCTTTATTCTTGAGCTGACATTTGCCAAAACTGCATTAGAAGAATTTTCTTACTGTATGCAATTTGTATAATGTGCCTCAATTTTCAAACATCTCAGCTAATTTGCATTCATTTTGATTAAACGTGTGCGCTCATGGCAGCAAAGGGCAAGTGCAATTGCCATCACAGGTCAAACCACCGATCTGCTAATCCAATGTACTATTTCTGACAGCAGTCGATACCAGATGCTTCAGGGAAAGAAAACACATAATGAACAATTATGGAATAACCTGCCCACAGACAAATCTTCCTAATCTTATCTGCCTGTGTGTGTATGTGAAACTTAAAATGTAGAGAAACTTAGAAAGATAGCTGGAGGAGCAGAGAATTGCTAGGGAGGACTGTTTTTGTGGCAGTAAGGGATCAGTAAAATTAGTCTTCTTCAGTAGCATTTCGTAACTGTTTTCATATTAATAATTGTAAACAAAATATATGCCTGGTTTTACATTTCTGATATCTGCCTGCATTTAGAGAATGGTCCCTAAAATCTCAATAATTATTGTATATCCTGCTTTTATTTTCTTTGTTTGGTTTTGGGATATTCTGGCTCTCAAGATCAGAATTTTACTGGGTGGCTCATTCCTGTCCACATTAGGAGAATGGAATCACATAACAAATCCTAATGCTTTAATTCATCTCATGTACACTTGGTCCGAATAAGAATGAGCACTCCAAACTAAATTTTGGGATTGGGTTTTGGAAAAAATAATTTTCCCTGACTCCACTTATGTCAAATAAATATATAGAACAAGATTATATCTATATATGCAAGAGTAAATACATGACAAAACATACACAGACGTAGATTTTGCTCTGCACTAGCATTCTGCAGAGGTATGTTTAAATCCATTGCTTTCTGTACTAAATGGGCTAGAGAGAGGGAGATCTGGAGCAAAAGAAGCTACTATATAAAACCAATTTCAGCTTGAATAACCCCAATGATTGTAACGATCTCTGGATAGAGAACATATTAATTCAGTGAAGCCTCATTTTTAAGGAACCAACACAAAGTCTAAACTTTTGTTTCTGTAATATAATACAATAGAAATCAAGATGCCTGATGAAGTTCAGGGTGTCCTACAGAGACAACATATGGCTCATATTTGCAAGTGCCTTTGTGCATCCACAGTTCTTTGTTTTTGTTGCTAAGCTGTGACTTTCAAAGCTGCCTAGTAGATTTAATTTTAATAGCAACTGGGCATTTAAATCTCTCAGGTGGCTTTGAAAAAAAAATTCAGCCAAAAAAATTTTCTTCCAGATGGCTGAATATGTATTGTAAACAGAAGCCAAAGCCTTTTCACCTTGCCCAAGTGAGGAAAGCCCTTCAAAGGCAAATAGATCTTGGCAACAAGTACACAGGTCTTTTCCCAGTTGCGTAACACATGCAGCACAGCTATATGTAACCACAGGACTGGACTCACTTTATATCAGACCTAGTTGACAAAGCAAACTTTGTTACTAACAGAGAAAACATTTAATGGGTGATTATCACTCATCACTTTCTTTCTGTTCTGGTTTCATTTGTATTGTGTCACACTGGAAAAATAATAGAATTTGATTAATTACAGAAAACAGATAAAAAGTGGGGAAAAATCAGCGCTTCATGATATTTGATGCTCTTTGAACTTTATTGGAAACTTTATGGAGCAAGGAAAGATTGTTTGAGATTGATGTTGTGCATTGCAATAAGCAAATTCCACTCAGGATCAGCTTCTGTTTTAATGGTTTTTTCAAACTCTTTTCATTTTGTAAAATCTCAAGTTTATAATCTAGGGATTTTCTTTTCAGAGTAACCAACTGGAGACCCTTTAGCACTTTTCTACAAAACTCTCCTTGTTTTGTTACGTGCAATTGCTTTATCAGCTTCTACTTACGGTCTTTTAAGCATCTCTCCGTATCCTTGCCTCAGGTGCTTTGAATTAATTTTCAAGTATTTCACACCATGGGTACATAGACCAAAGACCAAAAAGATTTCCAGGTTTCCTGATGCACGGATGCTTCATAAATCAAACTTCAGTAAATTTGTCTTGGGACTTCAGCATGAAGGAGACCATCATTCTCTCTTTCGTTCACCCTTCTATGTTCATGGAGTTTAAGCTAGTTGGTCACTGAGCACTAGGTTATAGCATTAGTTGTCTTCCAATCTTGCAGGTTGTAAATAGTCATTACAACAGGGAATGATATGTTATGGTCTTGTCTAATTCGGGGAAAACTCAAAGAGCACATATTTTAAACGGAACAGCTGGCCACAGTGCAACAAAATTAATTTGTTGTGAGTTCTGCTATAAAAAGCTTATCACCTTTAGAGGAATCAGAGGAAAGTTATTGAGCCAAAGGAGTAGATGAGACGAGAAAGAATGTTTTGATTTATTTGAGATGTGAAGAAGCTGTGAAAAGGCTGTAAGTAGATAAGAGGAATAGGGGTAAAAAGCAAGATCAGGGTTTGCTCAAGTTTGTATGCTTTCCAATCCTGTTTCTGGCAATTCAGAGATTTAACTGTGAAAAGACTGACCTATTGAAATTCTCAGCCAATTTTAATTTACTTTCCATGTCTTTGAAAAAAATATTTTAATGACTGTGGTTACCTTCCTGACTGGATAGTATGAGAAACCTTCCTCTTGTATTAGTGGGATGTAATTAGTATACTGATGCATCTTGTATGTAAAATTTGGAAGAGACCTGTTTGTCGTTCTAGTCATCCTCAGTACAAGCCTAGCTTCCCCTATGCATTCAGACAATTGCTGCAATTAAGCCCTTAGTACACAATGAAGTTTTATCTATGACTATCATTGTCATTAGCAACAAACCAATTCTCATATTCTGTCTACACTTTGCCATCTTAATTTAGTCCACTCTGCCTGCTTGTCTTAATTGCTAAGTCATAAGTAATTCCTCTGTCACTAAGCATTAGTTTCATAACAGTCATGCTGTGAATGTGGTACTATAGATAATGCCATGAATGTATTGCTATAGATATATGAACATAGTAAGGGATATTTTCTGTTACAAAGAATTCACAGTGTAAAGAAAGCACCATTATAAGCACAGTACAGAATCACAGAAGGATTATGTACTTTGTCTAAGTAAGACAGGAAATTGGTAAGAACACTTGGAATTAAAATGAGCTCTTCTGAATACCATCCCATTGTTTGTCACTGTTTTTGTCTGCTGCCTTATCCTTCTGTTAGCTAAGAAACATATAGTTGGCAGAGCAACAACAGGTGTAGCAGGATTTCACAGAAGTTTCTGGACTTATACTGGTGTTGCAGGCATTTCAGGTTAGGCTTATTGAATAAAGTTTTCATTCTTCCTGTATAATTTAGTAATTTGAACTCTCTGAAATGTGTTGTTTTCTTTTGAACTTGCAAAATGTCTATAACTTTATGATAGTCATGCTCATAATACGATGAAATATCTCCAGTGCAGTAAGAAGAGCTGTATAGAAACTATATCTCTGAGCTTAATGATATGTTGTCTTTGTGTTCAGTATTTGGTTCCCTTATTCCAAGCTGAACATTATTTTGCCTTCATTTTCTACTCTCTTTGAATTCCATAGTATTACAGCTTTGTCCAAGTGTTGTTTGTTTTTTTTTTTTTCAGTTCCCCTGTCTAGTGAGTTTTATTTTGGAATATTTAATAAAATATTTTATGAAAGCCTAAATTTTATTAAAGTCTGCAATTTCCAGTTTTCTTCTAGGGGCCCAATTCCCCATTTTTAGGATCTAATCTTACCGAAGCTCTTCATCATCCCGTTTACCTTTCTCATTTTAACAGTGGCAGTTATTTCCATATAGAGGGAGGCCAGTATCATGACTCAAGAGACAATTTGCTGAGAAGATTTATGTTCCAAAATGAGCAACTGGCACTAGAAAAGTCCAGCTTTGAGGATATACTCCTCACCTGTGTAAGCACTCAGAATATCTCTTTTGGGTCTCTCTGTTCCACATAAATATCTTGCCCTTGATCAACCCAGCTAATAAAAAAACTGGTGATGATAAGTTGTCTTGATAATTTAGGAGTTTTTAAGGTTAGGAATGGGAAACTGAAGTGTCTATCACACACAAAATGAGGTGAAAGAGGGAAAGAATTGTTTGCATAGAAAATAATATGTTGCAGGAAAATAAAGCAAGCTTCAAAAAAACCCAATGTTTTTAATATATCTTGTATAGTATAATCTTTCCTGCTTATTCTGGAACTGATTTTCTTAGGATATTCACTAGAACCAATGTGTTCACATTACAGAAGACCAAGTTCAGCCTTGACACATCAATGAAATTATGCTTTCAGCTTAGAAATGTTTCACTTATTCTGATTCATCTGTATTGAAGTCTGGCTTTTTGTTTATTAGGTCTGTTGCAGAATGGGCTGATTCCTCAGTTTGTACCACATTCTCAATAGTACAAGTTTGTCGTGGAGAAGTGGCAGTTCTGGTTTCCTTAAAACTCTAACAACGTTTATTCATTGAAAATTCAAAATATCTGTTGTCATTGTTGATCATGTTCTTGCTAATACTATGACAAAAAGTTTTTCTGATGGTTCTAATACATCAAGACCTAACGATGGGTGCCCATCTCTCAGTGTGATAATGCATGGCAAGTTAGTGCATTGCTGCAGCTGGGTTGTGATTTATCAAGCTACAGCAGAATGGACAGAGTGACTGTGACCTGTACATAACGTTTCTCAGCTACTCTGAAGCAAGGTCAGCTAAAAACCAGCAGGAGATGTTTAGAGATAACCAGTATAGCCTTGCTGTCCGCAGGCCGGTATTCTGACAAGAACTACGTGCACTTCTGAAATCATGTAATTTGTTTCACTCATCTTTGTGCAGTCGAGCCTGAGGCTGGCGCTCTGGGAGCATTGTAAGTCAAGTATTATTTGTAGTGTACTTTGCCAGTGTGTAGCTCCCTCAAATGAACGTGTTGTATAGATGGTAACCATTTAAAAAGATGGCGGTTCTGTGCACTAAGCAGTTAAGAATAGCATCTAGCATTCACAAATGAAAAATTAAGAAAAAAAATTTAAATTAATGTATATAAGGTCTTAAAGAGGAAAAGCAATAGAATACTGACCTGATAAATTAATATACCCTCCATACATTATATGAATACATTATATGAATATATTTCATAAAAAACCCTAGGGCCTTCCACAAATTAATACCTGTTTAAAGCGTAGATCTGTTTAAAAAAGTACATTGTATTGCTACATAAGATTAGCTTGATAGGTTTTTATATTTTATTTACAAGTTAGAAACTTTATAATAAAGTTGATACTGACTTTGGGCAGAATAGAAAGGAAATTTGGAAGACTTCGAGGCAAAGAGAGACAAATTTGCAGAAGAGCCCAAGTGCTTATGAATTCCATCATCTTTAGCCAACCTATGAATGCTTGGTACATCTGCAAACAAAGCCCAGTCACTTAAGTTTTGTTTAAGTTGCACAGTCTTAATTTTGGGATAATTAGTGTCTGTATAGTACTCCTTTTGTTAATTTACTTACACAAAGATCCACATTAAGCTCAGACCCCCTTAGCCCAACTAATCGACAATTAAATACATGGTGTGAAGCATTTCTTGTCCCAAAGTTTTGCAGTTTAAGTAGAATAGACAGGAAAACAGATGCTCTGAGTTGATGTTCCTGAGTCTGCACAGCACAACAGAGGTTTCTGTTCTCCTAATTTCCAGTCCAGTAGCCTGTATGTTGGTACCTGTGGTGCTTTCAAAGGCAGTAAAAGTTCACTACTTGCACAGTACTGAACTCCAGTCAAGGAAAGCAGTTAGATCTAAGCTTAGAAGTAAGCAGCTAAATAGTCCCATTCAACTATCCACATATTTAAACAAGTGGACATGTGTATGTGGACATCTTTTTTTGGATCAGAACCAAAATGCCTTGCACTTGTCACCGTATAAAGCAATGCAATACTACAGACTGCAACCCATGGAGCAGCCTCTGAATTTTCATCAATTTACTTCTCTTCTTCTCAGTTAGATATTTTTCTCTGACTAGATAAAATTTGTTTCCTATGTTTCTATTCTTTTCTTAATTAAGATAGCGTTCTTTTTAAGTGGCTTCTCATACTGATGTTTTCTGCTGCTTATTCTTTCTTGTTCCTTCAAATGGTACTTGCAGAGTAGAAGCAGAGTAAAAACAATCAACATTCTTTCAGGATAAGTGTAAACAATTCCTACACTACCCTGATAATACTAATTTCATCGTTATGTTGCCTGAAGACACATAACTGTCTCATAAAACCAATGCTGCCAGAAAATACTTGCTATCTCTCTCTTGAAAAAAACACTTTGGTGATTTTCCAACATGGCTCATCTATTTTTCTCTCCCTAGATGGTTCTTTCTCGAAAAAAATCTAAAGCTAATAGCTTCTTGTTCCTTGCTTACCATCATTCTACATTTTATCCAATACACTCCATAGCTCTGATCTTGTCTATCTCCACTAAGTTATTAGCATACTTGTCATTTAAAGCCTGTTCCCAATTATTCAGTTTATCTGATGAACATAAACCTTTCTCATTCCTGAACTGTGAAGAAAGAAGAACCAAGAATTGAATGGCAAAAGTCCTGCTGGAGGAAATAAGATCAAATTACATGTGTGATGCTCAAAAACAAAGTGAATTTTTGCATACTTGTTCGTTATTCACAATTGTTTGGGGCTATTTATATAAAAATGTTATTTACTATGCATAGGAGCCATACAGTCATAAGATCTACCAACTGTCATTTCTGATCTCTTTAAGGAAGAAGGTGAAAATAATATATAAAGATTTTTAAGTTTCTTTTTCTTGTTTATGCCATGTCCTAAGTCTTTTGAGTTTGGAAGGGATTTACATTTTCATTTGTTAACATCATAAGTATTCTTACAAAAAGTGTATCAAATGTACCTGATATGCAGAACACTTTGATCAAAAAAGCTGAAAGGTAAGCACAAAGATATAGCAGTTGAAATCAGTGTGCATCTTATGGCTTGAATTGTTGGTGTTTAAGTGGGGAGCTATAGCAGCAGCATCTGCTCATAGGGCAGAGTGAGAATGGCCCAGAAAATCCTACCTGAAAATTCCTGGAAGGAGATAAGTTTCATAGAGGCGGGAAATTTCTGCTGGTACAAATAAGGGGGGTGTGTGTGTGTGTGTGTGTGTGTAAAAAACAAAAAATACCCCACAAAACCCCCAAAAATACAGTCTGGGCAGAGAATGGATAGAGAGCAGCCCTGAGGAGAAGGACTTGGGGATATTGGTGGAGGAGAAGCTCAACATGAGCCGGCAGTGTGCGCTTGCTGCGCAGAAAGCCAACCGTGTCCTGGGCTGCATCAAGAGAAGCATTAGCAGCAGGTCAAAGGAGGCGATTCTCCCCCTCTACTCTGCTCCCGTGAGACCCCACCTGGAGTACTGTGTTCAGATGTGGGGCCCCCAACATAAAAAAGACCTGGACCTGTTGGAGAGAGTCCAGAGGAGAGCCACAAAATTAATCAGAGGGCTAGAGCACCTCCCCTGTGAAGACAGGCTGAAAGAGTTGGGGCTGTTCAGCCTGGAGAAGAGAAGGCTCCGAGGAGACTTAATAGCAGCCTTCCAGTACCTGAAGGGGGCCTACAGGAGAGATGGGGAGGCACTCTTTATCAGGGAGTGTAGTGATAGGACAAGGGGTAATGGGTATAAGCTGAAAGAGGGTAGATTTAGATTAGACATTAGGAAGAAATTTTTCACTGTAAGGGTGGTGAGACACTGGAACAGGTTGCCCAGGGAAGTTGTGGATGCCCCATCCCTGGAAGTGTTCAAGGCCAGGCTGGATGAGGCTTTGAGCAACCTGGTCTAGTGGAGGGTGTCCTTGCCCATGGCAGGGGGGTTGGAACTTGATCTTTAAAGTCCTTTCCAACCCAAACCATTCTATGATTCTGTGAAAGGTGAGAGACATCTGTGCAATAGAGGTCACATATAAATGCAGGGAAGTAAATGTTTTCCATTTAGAATGTTGAGTTCTTTGACTTATAATACTGACCTAATGGAAGGCTTTGTGAGGGGATCATTTGATCCACACAATTCATTCAGTCTGTTGTGGACGGGGGGCTGCAAATTCTAATTGTGGGGATAGTTAACGTCTGACAATCAGAAACTATGAGCAAAGTAGAAAGGTAGCTAGTAAAGACCTATGCCACCCTGCTTGGAGTGTGAGTGCGCTTCTGTAGCCTTTTTGATGTCACCTTCGGAAAATAAAATTTCAAGCTCCTCCACTGCAGATATTCACAAGTGAAGAAAAAAGCTTTATATCCTCAAATACTTTTGATTAAGACATCATCTCTTGAGTTTAAAATCAGCTCAAAACTTTCAAAGAATTTCATTACACAAACAATCATGGCTGGAACACAGACAGTTTGCCAGTGATTAATAACCAGAGAGAAGCTGAAGGTATGAACTGCAGTCAAGGGCCATTAAATCCAGTCAGTCATTCAGCTCCTGGAAATGCCCTGTTCTTCAGTTAGTATTTGAGAAAAAGAAGAAAACCAGGTTCTGTTTTATTCTAGCCTACATTTTGGATCATTCTATTGATTTTGAATTTAAATTAATTTGACAGTAGAAATCCAGTTTCTTCATTGTGAGATTCAGTTAGTTAACTTATCATGCTGTTTGTCTTAGCATGCAATGTACAGTACTGCTGCATGAGTAAGTCATTGAGGTCTATTGTTGTTTAGATTACTGGATGAAATAATATGAAATAAGCCATACTTACAATTACCCATATAAAATATTAACATGTTAAAGTGTTACTAGTCTTTCAAAAAGTTTTTTTTTCCTATTTCCCCTGGGAGAGAAATGTAAGATAGATCAAGCAGTAACTAGTTTTTTATTAAGAAAGCCCTTGAACTGTATGGAAAATGTATAACAAAACTTAAATGTTAAGTGCAATTAGTTTTCAATTAATTGGCTTTTATGTGTGATCATTCACCTGTAGTTTCTTTGTTTAATGTCTTGTTGTCAGCTCTAAACTTCTGTTTTTTGTTGAAATGCAGCTCTTCATCTAGTAGTGTGTTTTGTTATTTCATTGTGACAGTAGACTAGAAATTGTTGCCTGTCAAAGTGAGAATGACAAATCCAATTAAAGATCTGGCTGTTGTTTCAAAAATGGGTTTAGATATTAGTAGTCTAGAAAAACAGACTATAACTATGAATGCCATATATTCCTACTCTTTCCCTCCTCTCCCAGGCACGTTCTATGTAAAGGATGACTTGGTAGAGGTGAGAAAAATATTACCTTAGATTTGGTTAGTATTGCAGTGAAGTACTTTACAGTACTGTAATACAGCAGATATGGGCTTAATGTCTTTTTAATTCACATATGCCTTTCTGTGTTTAGGTGACAAGGCAAATTCTGTATCTTGAGAAGAGTTTCAAAAGCATATCATTCCTGGATTATAAATTAACCTAGAGAAAAGTCGGAAAGTTTTGAGCCATTCCGATTATTTTCCTTAAAGGTTTGTAGAAGGCAAAAAGAGTCAAGCCAGAAAATACAGAAAATCTGGCACTCGAGGAAGTAGAGAGTTACTAGATTTTAAATGCTAGTAACTGGAGGACAAAATGGAATAAAGGCTTTAAAAATGAGGGACAGTTTGAAACGCAGCTATGAACACACACTACTTGTCCATACAATAGCTGGACGTCCAGCCTCATCCCATATGACGGATTTATCCAAGGTGCTTTGCAGTGTTGCAGATTTTATGATGTTGCCCTGACCTGCCACTCTGCCCCTTAGTTGTATCAAGAAAATTGAACGAGCTAATGCCTCCTATCATACAACAGTAAAACAGCAGAAGCTGCTGAGGAACAAGTTCTAAGGCTCATATTTACTAGTACTGCAACACATTTACTTCTGTTACAGTTCACTGTGCACGGTACTAGCTAAAACTGACAGAGCATGGCTCAGGTGTGTGTACTGACTGCAAGCTGCAGCAGCTGAAGTGCTGGCATGATTTGATTCCACCAGCACTGCTGTGGTGAACCTCCAATGGAGACTGAGGGCAGACACCAAGAGTGGCAGTGTTATAAATCAACAAAGCTACACGTGCCAGAGCTTGTGAGTTTGGGCTAAAGAAAATATAAACCTCAAAATTTATATCTGGATACTTAAATCATGATGAAAAGGGGAATTCAGTCATCTCTGCATACACTAAATATTGCTGCTGTAGACCATTTCCTCTCCACATACTTCCAAAAAACTAGTGTTCCCTTCTATTATCTCAAAAGTTTTCAGGTTCTCTGCTCTTCTTCCTAACCTTATTCTGGGGATAGAAAATCTTGAAGTAGTTATAGGTAATTGTGTGTGTGTTCATTTTGTTGGCAGCTCTGTTGCAGTAGAGACAAGCTTTTATTAGACGACCTTTCTAAATATCTTGTGCAGACTTGTCCTCTCAGTAGCCTTTTTTAAATGTGATTATTTTGCATTCTCCTTGTCTTATTTTTGGGGACAATTTCTGCCTCTTAAAGCATACAGTACATTCATAGCAGAAGACCAACAGTGGTACTTCTCAACAGCTAGCAAGATAAATTCATGATACCTTTTCTGTTACTCTGTCACTTTCTCTTGCAAGAGAGCAATGTTTTGTAAACATACTGTTTCACTGATATTTAAATTTAATTACCTTTGTGGCTGTAGCTTAGAAGACTATAGTAAAAAGAATCACATTTATAGCTAGTTTTTGTGTAAGCTTTCAGGATAGGTTATAGTTTTATAGACATCAAATTCTCCAAAATATTACTGATCTAATATTTTTCTGGTTTTAATGAGTCCTTTTCCTACCTAGACTAAATGCAATCTTTGGAGAGAAGTCAATGCTATTATAAAAAGTAATTATCAACATTTTAATAGAAGTTCTTATTAACCTTTCTATTCATTGGTCACAAAGCTACATAGAAGAGAAAGTATTTCAACTTTATTCCTAATTCTTTGAACAAATTTACAAAATGGCAAATATTAAGCAGAATGCCATAGGTTAAGGTGATTTTGCTAGCCTTCTATTGAGCTAATATAAAGACCAGTATGAGATAAGGAAAATATCCTGCCTGTCCTTAAGTAGTTCAGTTCTTCATCTTATCTTGTTGGCATTTTGTGCTGTTGCAATTCTACCTGGAATCAAATGTGAAAGTTTCCTCTAAGTCTTGTGATGCCCATTTCAGAATTAAAGTAGCAATATTAAGCAGTCTGGTCCTGGGAAAGCAATACCAAAACAAATAAAAAACAGCTTCAGAATACAAAATAGAGGGAATATCCGTTGCTGTACACAAAGAACAGCTCAGAATAAGTTACCATACAGCTTCCACTGTAGTGCAGAGCAAGAACTCATGTCTGTAGGAGCTCTGTTTGTATACCGCAGGAGAATGATAACTTTTGTTCAGAAGGATGGACTTCTCTAAATGACACCAAGAACACTGGACAAAGCAGATTTGTCATGTGTCTGTTTTCTTGATTTAGCAAGTGGTGAGCACTGAATGCTGTCTGGATGCTGACCCAGATGGTGCCCTTACGGGCATATGGAGACCTGCTTATCATCATCTACTGCATAAGAGACCCAACAATATTTTTTTTGACCTACCTCAGTGTGAGGCATCCCTTTGGACTCCAAAAAGTGGAAGGCCATAAGTTTCTGTTATATACAATGTCACATGAAGGGTAATTGTGGCATCCACTAGGAAAGCAGACAATCTGTTTGTAGTTATTTCTATCAAGTCTGCCATTTCTCTGTGTAGTAAAAAAGATAATATTTTACCCATTATTGTGTTACCTATAGCAACAGGAAAGGGATGATAAGATAAACACAGATGGTAGCAAGAGATTAGGAAAAGATAGGTAGAACAGCAAGAATTACAGTTGAAGAAAGAAACAAGGACAGAGAGCTCATCTGGTGAGAGCAAGTTGGTTTGGATAAAAAGGCAACAAGAAATCATATGCTGGGGAGAGGGTGTTAAGAATTTATAGCACTATTCCTTTCCGCAGTGTCATTTCAGTTGGCCCCAAGTACCTTTTTGCCTATCAGCCATCCTCCTTTTAGTCTTCATGATTTATACCGTACCTGATTTCCACAGATGCTATTTTTAGGGCTGCGGGGTATGTGGTCCATCCACCTTGCAGTTATTCCCACTGCCTGGAACCTGTCACTAACATATCTCTGCTTTTCATATGCAGTGAACGCTTACTCAAAATCATAAGATAGTTATTAATTCTGGCTTTACCTTTCATAAACCGGCAAAATTAGCCTGTTGTTGCAGGGTGCTTCGGGGAGTTTAGCATTTGTCTGTAACAGCAAATTGTTAACAGGGCTTAGGCAAGTCTGGGCAAGTGATAAATGGCGTGAGCTATAACTGTCCCAGAAAGCACGCTAACAATAAACCAGTGCTGCAGTTGCAGACAGCTCATAGTCAGGCCCTTTGAGCTTTCTTGTACAGCCTTAACATACATGTGCTGCTTGCTATATTGTTCTTACCTTGTGCAGAGTGCTTTCCTCTCTATCAGTGCTCACCAGAGACCCATCTTCATACTGGAACGATGCCATGGGGATCTGGGCACTTCTACAGCATCTTAGAGTCCACTTTTATTAATTGCCACTTTCCTCTTCTCACCCCAACAATTACGGGGAACTTTTCACCAAATTGAAAATACCCAGGTTTTGTAGAGATAGAAACCTCTACAGAAGGTTAATAAGGACACAAATTATAAGAATTAAAAAGCAATTAATCATGTTTATCAGTGTTCCAGATAGCTTTAAAAATTTATTTTGGCATATAAGAGTTGGCTAGAAAATTAACAGATGTTTCACAGTCTTCCTAACAAAAGGCTGGTTCTTCTGCAGCCATTAAGCATCAGATTTTCTTCCCAAAACTGAGTCTAGACTTGGGGGAATCTCATTTTGCATTATACTCCATAATCCCCTTAAGTCTGGGGCAATGGTTGGAAAGAAGGGAAGAACATTTTTTCAGACTCGACATACTTTCCCTTTCTCTTCATCTCCCCCTCCTTTTTCAAATGTTTAGCTTGCACTTGAGAAAAAAAAACTTCTGTAAATTGATATGTATATGTATATATAAATGTATAATTTGACAACCATTCCTTATAGAGAGTATACAAAAAAAGGAATTTATGGGTACAACTTATTACTGATTTTTTTTGATTGAGACCACAAGAAAAAAAAGAATAACACTGAGGTAATGATGTGCTTGATGTGTACTGGTGGTTCATACTTTAAGGAATACTCTAATAATATATTTACTTCACTTTAATAAGTATCTGCAGAATGAAAGTATGACATTTCAGGTGCTTCAACAAGAACCTCATAGGTGGTGTTGGGGAGGAGGACAGTAAAAGGGGAAACTTGTCTGTGTTAAGATGTTCATTTAGAATCTGGGTCTGTGAAAAGTAATTCCCCTCTGCCTGATGAATAATTAATTTCCATTGAAATTTTCACAGATGTGGCACTTGCAAGTGATTTGACTCTAGGAGTGATTTTTAAAAATATTCCTTCCAGACTCAATGTGAAGTATACTTTTCTTCTGGAATCTAAAAATTTAGATAGTCCCTTTAAAGATGACATGTCACATTCTGATCACATATTTAGTGGATGATGTGTTAAGTGGGCTAATTTGTTATAACCTTCTAATTCTAAAAGAAATTCAGCTTCCTGTGTTTCCTTTACATGGCAAGAGGCCTTCAAAGTCAAGACTTTTGGTAGCATGGTGTAAGCATCATCCCACGTGTGGCTGTGAGCTTCCTCCTCCTTTCAGCACTAACCTTATGCTGACTGGAGTTTTCTTCTTTATTTGCTACAATCAGAAATTCTAATTTAATGTAAAGGTGAATTTCTGTTTTCTGTTAACAAGAAATACGTAGCAATGTAAAAGTAACCTAATGAGTAAAAATCACTGATTTGATTTTTTTAAGAACACGTGTTAGAGTAATTTTGGCTTCAGGGAACAAATTAAGCAGCTCTATTTTGTATAATCAAAGTAATAAGAATTTACTACTTTAATATAGTAAGCAAAGCAAACATTATTTCCCTTCTTCCTTTTTTCTTATATAAGAGATGATTGTGCATATTAACTGTGACCTTAGTTTAAGTGATATGCTACCATCTGAGAGAGGTAATCCTGGAATAACATAGCGACCTTACCTGAAACTTTCACCTGTCTACCAAAAAGCTTGACAGTGCTGCTTTTTCATCACAGACAAGAAGTGATTTCAAATCAGCTTATGTTGGGAGCTTCAAAGTCTTCTAATATGCAGAGTTTAGTGTAGTAAGGTTTCTTTCATGGGGTCCCTCAGGCGGCTTTACATTTTTATATTTCAGAATGTCGGAAGAACTAGGCTATGCTTACCTTGCATGCTCCAGCTGTCAAACTAGTGTCAGGTCTTAATTATGAGCTTTTCCATTTGATCCCATGTGACTGGATTTTCAAACCAGAACAGAGGTGACAGGGTACTGAAGTTCAGCAAGTCATTTTCTGATGGTCAGAAAAGAGCAACACAAATGGTCATTGCTGGAATATAATCTAAATATGTACTCCAGAGCACAACAATTAATTAAAAAATCCAAAGAATACTATTTGCATAATTTGTTATGTTTTTGCATAATTTCCTGTATGCTCACATTTTAGAACAAATATTTATTGTATTATGTG
This sequence comes from Pterocles orientalis, assembly GCA_011057875.1. Lineage (NCBI taxonomy): Eukaryota > Metazoa > Chordata > Aves > Pterocliformes > Pteroclidae > Pterocles > Pterocles orientalis. Next base: position 507,837 of record WKFP01015563.1, on the reverse strand, counting down.
AAAATATTATGGTATTGAAGCAGTTGAGAATAATTTTACTAGTGCATTAGTAAATGCTTCCTGTAACAATCTAATACCATTTTATGTATAGACAAATATAAGTTCTTCTGCATTACATATCCATAAGAAGAATACAAAAGATGCCGAGGTTTTGTACCTTAGTTCAGCTTACCGTGTGAGGAGGATAAGCCTCTTCATAAAATAATGCATATCTTCAGTGAACTGAAATCAATTTTTTGGAGGTGCCTGCCTCTCTTTTCTGACTTAAAGACAGTTTTGGACATCTCTGTGAAGTGATTAAGTGTGAAGAATCTCAGCCTGTAGCATGGGCTTTGCAGTCGTGATTTTACTGGTGGAAATGAAGGGGGGTGGTAAATTATGGATGTTTCATTCCCCAGCAGCCATTGAGACCTGTGGGTGCTTCTTTGTCATGTGAGCTCGTGTGAGCCTTGCCTCCTGGAACTGCACTTACTCGGGAGGGCTCTTCTGAAAACAGGCAAGTGAACTGTGTGCTATACATTGTCACTCTCTTAAACTGGCTTGGAAAGGATATTATATTGGCTTGGATTAGGATATCATCCTAATGTAGTTAAGGCAAGGAAACTACTGCTTGGAAATGTGCACTCATGTGAATCAAAGTTTTAGTTACAACTGAAAAGTGCTGCTTTTAGCTTTTATTCACATGTCTCTGAGGCAGAGTGCAGAGAAGGCTGCTGTCATTCTCATTTTACAAAGCCAGAGGCGCAGACAGCAGCGAGCTCTCCAAATGACCTGGTCAGATGCACCAAATTGGCAGAGCCAGGATGACTCTGACCGGGTCACTCTTGGATGTTGCGCTTGGGATGCTCCTTCCTTGACCACAGTGTCTCTGCACAGGAGGATTATGCACTATGGTAACTGTGATCATCTGTGCCAAAGACAGTTGCACAGCCTGTCTCACAGGTGTCCTGACCTGCTACATCTGCCTCTGTGGGATCACAGAATAATAAAAAAGTCTGTGTCCTGGGCTGCACGCTCGGAGGAACCCAGCAAGAAGTTACGTTTTCCCACAGCAGAGATGAGCCACGGCATTGCCTCTATCATGTGGCCAATGGTTCCCTCTCTCTTTGTGTGACCTGCTATGCAAGGTCTCACAAGCTGGTCCAAAAAAAAAAAAATAATGAGGCACCTGTGCGTACTGTCAGCAAAAAATATAGATGACAACCAAGAATATACAATAAATCTCTTATTTGTTGAGTGTTTATGTTAACTGTCCCAAAATACTTTTGTTTATCAGATAATATTTTTTAAAATCTCAAACTTTGAAAAGCTATGAAATAGCTTCAAGGCAGACAAGCTTTAGTAACAGTTTGTCCTATAAAATACCAAGCAAAGAATGCAGGATTTTGTTTGTTTAACCAGAAAAAATAGTTACCCACAGTCATCCTATCCCCAACAATTTTAGGACTGAGGGATTCTTTTCCTTTCTGCGTTACCTTATTTACTTGCCTGGATTTTGATAGATTATAATTTTGTCAGGTTATAATGTTAGAAACTATGAACTACTTGACAACTGCACGTGATGAACGTAAAGTTCAGTACAGGGCGGTTCAGTTCTTTCTTCTATACTTGTGAGTACAAGGCAGGACTGCAGGGGAAAGGACCAGTGTCCTTTGAAGTCTCTTGGCAGCAGGAAGCTGATACAAGTGGCATCTTCAAAAGCCCCCTACTAGTAACCTGAAGACCCTAACTGCCATTCAGAAATATTGAGGCTTTTGACCCCTCACATTCATTTCATCTTTATTTTTATGATAGAAATGAATGTCCTTCAATCCACAAGCTACATCTAAGAGGACAGCCAGTGTATACAAAAGCAATAATCAAACACCCCCAAACTCCAATCTTCAAACCCCAAATTCTTTTAAGATAGGAAGAGATATATATATTTAAAATAAATTATATAGCATTCAGAATAGTAGGGAAATTGGGTTTATAATTCTATCTACTTAATACATTGCAATAACTAATAAAGAACATATAAAATATTCTAGTCCTGTTTTTTTTTCTTTAAACAGCTACGTATTTGTGCTTATCAATATGTAGAAAGTGAGGTCTTGTATCTTTAACAAGAGATTTTACTTGTACAGAATTGTGCCAAATGGTCATCCTGCTCCTTGATGTGCAAAGGGTAGACACTCAGTGAGGCGGAAAACAGTAAAATGACTAAACAGAAATAATGGCGAAATATTGTATAGCTGGCAATGATCTTTTGTTTCATGGGAAATTCATACATTTTATGCCCTCATGACAGTCATCTGAGTCAGAAGTTGAACCAGAAGTGTAGAGAACGTAAAGTTCAAGAATAGCCACCCAAACCAAAAAAGCAAAGCAAGAAAGAAAGTAGCACAAAACAATGCAAGAAGCTTTTCCCAGCTGGATATGAAGGGATAAATATAAAGCCTTAGTCAAGATACTGTGTACTAACCAATTTTTTAGATACACTTTGATATTAACATCTGAGGCATAATTGTTATGCCTTCCTAAGTCGTTCTAAAGGTTTCAGTTAGGGTCAAGACTCTCTGGTAATGGCTTTCAGATTCTGCAGCACTTTATTGCGACAGGTGAACAAGTCTGTAGTAAAATTGGTGGAAGTTTTTAAAAATCATTTATATTTCTGAAGGAATAGTTGCTGTGTATATGATATTAGCTTTTTAATGAAGTGAAATATAGCTGTGGTAGCAGGTTTTTTGAAGACTCAGGAAAATTCTATAGATATGGATTTATCCTTTGCACTTTTTTTCCTTTGTTTTTTGCTTCATCACCCATTCATATTAGAATTTTTTTTTTGGTCCTCCTGTCCTCTTTCTTTGAAAGCTTGGATTATAATGTGTTGCCACTTCAAGGAAAAGGTGGATTTGAAACAGGTTTTTTTTTTTCTCATTCATGCAATTGAAGGGTGCTTTATTTTTCTTTATATATGATTAGGGAAATATAAACTGATGTAAAAGTTATTATTTCCCAGTTGCTTACTCTTCACCAGCCATAATGTCCATGTTGCCTTAGCAGAACAACAGCAACATTTACTGTAAGTCATTAAACCAAAGTTCCCAGTGCCTTTGTAACAAGGGATTTCTTAACCTATTGCTTGGGCGAGTTGTAAGCCTGGCATGCCGTATCACACAGTATCGCTTCCAGTGGCAGCTGGTTGAGTCACTGTATATTGTTTCCATCCTTTGTATGGAAGCCAGACACCTAAATTAGTTTAACCACAGAATAAACTATGCCAAGTTCTGATGCTTACCTATTATTTACTGTCCATATATCACCATGCCCTAATTCTTGTTGAGAACACTGGTGAATAAGAAATGTTCTAAAATAAATGTTAGCTGTAAAGGCAGCTTTTTATTAAACATTTTAAGATATCTGAAATGTGAGTCACATCTTACCTCCCATTACTGATCAGTTTTGTTCAGCCTGCATTCTGTTCTCAGCTGTGGTGGGTTACCTTCATGGCCTTCCATGGAACAGAGCTGAAAAACAATAGTTTGAAAGAAAAAAATGTATATTTGTACAGTCTCCTTCCACTAGGTTGCTTGTCAATTGTTTCATTTCAATGCCCAGGTAATGCAGGTTCTAATTAAATTATTTGTTCTCAGTCACTGGTGCTGGATATTAACCTTGCCAAGAAAAAAAAAATTGACATTGTGTTCTCATCTGTATCCAATATTCCTGATTGGAAGCAAGAATAAGATATATAGTGGGATTTAAATGTTGGACAGAAAAACAGTTAAAGCACAGTTTGTGTCCTGTAGTGGTCATGATTTAGATTATGGGAAAACACAATAAATATTAAAGATGAAAAATTGGATCTTTATCCTGCAAGTGCTCGTAGTACTTGTAAAATATATAGCAGTGCACAGGAAAAAGGGATCCAATCCATGAATTAATGGTTTGAATATAGCTTGGTGATGGTAAATGATCAGGAGAAGTTTAAAAATAGTATTGTCAGAATTCATTTGAAGAAGCTTCTCAAGCAGGAGGAGGGGAAAGAGGCAATGGATATATGAGAATTTTGAGACATTAGTGATGCTTGTTTGGCCTGCCATCCCCCTCTGCCTCCTCCAGCACAGAAGGAAGAATGTAACACCAAGATCTAACTCTGAGAGCCTTAAGGTGCAGCAATCCCAGTGCAATGAAAATATTTCAAAGGAAAGAAATAGGAAAGAGGAAACTAGTAATTTTATTTACATTTAAAAATATCTGGAGTCTAAAAAGATAGCAAACTAAATGGAGAATAACAAGTATAGCAACTATCAAAACTGCTTATCAGGGAGAAATAGGGTTCCAAGGTGTAATGAGAATGAAAAGGCTGAAGTCTTGAAAATGCTGCATTGCTTATTTTCAGGGTCAGGCCTAAGGTAAGTATCTGGTAGTACTAAAAATATATATCTGTATCTATATCTATGTGTCCTGGGTCCAGCTGGGATAGGGTTAATTCCTCACAGAAGCTGGGAGGTGGGCATTCGATACCATGCTGACAGTCATGCCTGTCATGCCCGGGATATAAGGGGAAGCTAGCCTGGAGAAGGGTCTCTTTTGTGAAGTCCTTGGTGGTGAGATATTCATTGTATCAGTGTTTTCCACTGTATTCTATGTCTTGTCTTGTTGTTACATTCTCCTTTCTTTTGCTTTCCTTGTGTGGTATTATTAAAAATCTGTCATTATCTCAACTCACGAGGTTCCACTTTTTTTTTTTTTCTTATCCTTCCTCATCTTACCTGGAGGGGAGGGGGAGAGGGGTTGCGACCACGTGGTGGTGGTCCTGACCCAAGACAATATGTATATCTAACAGCTCCTCCAGGAAGAATCTGGCTTCTGGATTAGGTTACAGAAAGTGTCATGTACCATCAAGCTGTGCATGTGAATCTGGTTCTTGTTGATATAGTGCCAGACTGTGATGTCCTTATTTGCATGAGGACTAGAAATGGAATGCTGTTGTACTGTACAAATCAGCAGAATTATATTACTAAGGCTGAGCAATGGTACATAAACTTGTTTAAAAACATTATTTGAAATCTCCTTTCGGTGGCTATTTAAGCAGGAGGATTTCTGTTAGTAAGTGCCAACATGCTCTAATAGAAAACAGTTATGCTTTAGAATTACTAATTTGCCTTTAATGACTATTTCAGACAGGAACTGGTTGTGTCGTAGATGTACTCCAATTTCTAGCTGATTTTAAAATTTATCTTGCTGTAGTCTTCAATGACGATTAAGCTGTTCTTGTTCTTTTATTTTGTTAGACAACAGGTGACTGTCTCTTGTCACTGTTTTCCTTCTGTGTTCTGATTTCACACAATAGGGATCTCCTTTTAAGATTAGAAATTACATTCTATTTTAAAATATTGTCTTAGTCACAGTGTTCTGTACTAGCACATGCAGTTGCTAGAGCAGAAAAAAAAGAGTCTTCAAGTATGTTTTATTTTTTATAAATCTCTCATTCACAATACATTCTGAAGTCTTTTGCATAATTTTTGAAAAACAAAGGAGGCACAATCCACTAAGTCATACTGTTGCTGTTTTTTCTTTTTCAGTACATCTACAAAATAGATATGATAATAAGGAAAAATTTGTTTCCTGATTCTTAGCAGTCGTTTATTATATCAGTCAGTGGTTGCACGGTTGAGAGTGAACAAGCAGGACTGTCAGCTCTGACCCAGACCCTGCAAATACTGTTTTTTGCAGTCATTTGAATCAGGGGTATCCACTCCTCTTTTGTTCATATTCAGTTGTTAAAGTATGGTCCTTTATGCCAACATAAGAAAGAGACAAGGAGCACTCTAAAATCTAGTTCAAAAATATTGTTCACAAAGTGGTATTACTCCTGAGAAGGAAAATTATATGTTCAGTGTGAATGTTCCCTGAGCTTTTATTCAAAACTATTTACTTAAGCATGAGAGATTTTAGGTCCTATCAGTCCTACCACCTCCAGGCAGGTAAACCTCAAACGATTTGTTAGGTAAGCTCAGGGTGCAGAAGACAGCAGAAAATGGGTTGAAATCTTTTGCCCTACTGCAGAGGGTGTCAATAACCGATGTGGCATCCAGAACAGCCCTCTGCTCAGTGAACAGCACCTGTTCACACACGTGGTTCCTCCAATTTTCCCACACTAACGCATCTTGATGTTTAGTATTGTACACCCACTACTTTTCATGTCTGTTTCACTGGAACATCATGCGAGTCTCCATCTTTGAAAGTGACTAGTGAGATAACTGAAATCCAGGTATTTTGACTCATTCATCTACTTAGAATTTTTTTTTTTTTAACTTTGCTTTGAAAGTACCTGCTAAGAGCATGTTCTTCCTGTCAGGGCTCTTTCCTTACTTGTACCTTCCGCTTAGTACTTCATGCTTTCTTCCCAGGAGTCGCCAGATTTTTCTCATTTACTTCCCGGAGAGAGTCAAAATGGCTTTTAATCATCTCTTGAAATAGTTTCCAAAGCAAACTCTCTCCATGGACCTGCAGGGAAAGATGTCAAGCAAAGCTGTCACATCCCTGGAGTTTCTTCTTGTGGAAAACTTCATTAACACCTTGCAGCAAAGGGAAAGGCTGACACTATCATTTTTCTCTAACATGTCAAGGACAAGCAAGGTTATCAAATAAGTAAACATCATACAAAACAAAAGAAAACTGGATGACATCATAGTTGTCTTTCCCAAACATCCCGCTCCCTCGCTTCTTTGTTTGTAATGTAAAGTTACAAACCAAGGTACCTGTATGCTCTCTTACACAGAAAGGTCCCTGCTCTCTACCATGGTCCCAAACCTGCAAAGTTCCCAAAGTCTGCAGAAAGTTAGTCCTGCCAAGGTCAGAGACCAAACAAATGGAAATGATGATTCTTCAGGTGTTTTTATTTCTTTAACCTATTTTTTTGAAAAGCATGTCAATGCATCATGACATTTAAACAAACTCTGGGTCTGTCTCTCAGTAACACTGAACATCACACTGATGAAAGCAAAATGACACGTCTTTTTTTCTTTTGTATATGTTAATTTTATCGGTGAGCTCTTATGCTATCAGATAGAGTAGAAGTTAGGTTGCTGCCTGATAATTTGTATTTTACAATCTTTTTAAACTATTTCCTGTGGTTTCATCTACAAATCAAAATTATTTAAGTCAGCACTTTCAGTGTCCTCCTCTGAGGTTCTTGCTGCTTCTTTCCCCTTCTGTGCTATATGGGACTTTGTGCTGCCTAGGCAATTAACAAAGCTGCGGGATGATGAGGATTAAAATAGACTTTCAAATATATGTAAGCTTTTAAATCTACACACACACACTTATTATACATATATATGTATATATTTCTGCATTTATCTAGGTCAACATAAGTTTACTGTTTGACTACAGAACTGTAGCTAAAAACTCCAAATAAATGGCTTAAACTATGTGAAAGTAGGAGGGAGACCAGATTACTTCTTTTTTTTGCCAACACCATCTTTCCTGACATAAAAAGTGTGTTAAATTGTAATCTTGAACTGTCTCTTCACTGCAAAGAGATGGGTGCTGTTGTACTGCAAAAAGATGTGTGCTGCTGTATCAAGGTGAAAAATAGCCATTAGACATCACAAAGCTACTGTATAGAAAGGCATGAGCAGTTTTGGTTCTGTATAACTAGTCAATGCCATTTAGATGCACTGGGATTTGGAGCCTACCTAGATTTGCTAATATGAGCAGAAACTAGTGTCTTCTTTCCACTAAAATCCTAACTTAAAAGAACATACACTCAATAATTAATTTATCTTAATGAGATAATTCAGCTGATTTTGCTTAAGGTAAAAGTATCTGTTTTTTTTTTTTCTGTTGATTCCTGAATGTGTAGAAAGCTGACATGGAATTTTCTAGCTTTGGTTTTAAAAAATAAAATTAAAAAAAAAATTCAATTCACTGTTTTCTAGACAATATTACAAAATTGTCAAAGTATCCTCTTTCTGTTTAAATAAACATTTTAGTTTTAAATACTAAACTTAATATCAGATAAAAAAACCCCAAACAAACAAACAAACAAAAACCCCAGAGAAAACCCGAACTAGAAGTGCAATATAAGAACACTGAGCAGAGGCTGCACTTTGGGAAGTAAAGTAGGAGAGTTTTCAACTGACTCAAATTTTCAGGGTATTATTTTTTGTTATCAAATGGAATAAGAATGTTTTTGAATAGTTCACATTCTCATCTATTTACTATTATTTGCATGTTTATGAGAAAGAATGTGCATGTGCATCATATTGCTGAAGAAACATTTATCAGACACTCAGCAAAAATATTTAGATATTCAAGGGAGAAGTAGTTTGAAAGCAGAATATTTGACTTTTATTACCTCCATAGAAAACAGAACTAGCTAAAACATTTTGCGCTGTATGTTTCAAAGCAATGAATATCTATGCAGTGGATAAAGAAGTGTGTCCCCTTGTTTCACATACTAGTAAATATGTAAACAGGGAGCTCAGCTGCCTATGGCATTTTTTAGAGCATGGTTCTGTAAGTTTAGGTTTATTTAGCAGCAAAATAGACTTAGGTAGTTACCACCTACTCTGCTTGTTTCCATACCTACCACCACATGACTCTTTCAGAACACACACCACCGTGAAGTTTTCTTTTGAATGAACTGTGAACTGTCTGAATTTAAAAGATCACTCCGAGAATCTTACAAATTATTCCAATATATGCTTTCTAGTTTCACTAAATCTTTTCTTAAGTTCCTTTAGCATTTTAAAAATACAGTTGGAAAACAAAATCCTGTATGTGCACAGATACACTGACATCCACCTTTCTTAGGAGTCCCATCAACCTGAGTCCTGAGCTGCTCAAAGCAATTCAGAAAAGATGCATCAAGGGCCTATCAAATGCTTGTTCAACTCCAAGAGTGTAATTGTTGGTAATTGTGTGTTTCACAGTTGCACCACTATGGTTATATGCATCTGCACCATCTTTAATCTCTTTGGCTACAGATGGCAGTTTATTTGATGGTCACTTCACACCCCAACTCACTGTTTCTGTGGGTATAGGATTGTGACCATTTGTGATTTGTTTTATTCACTGTGGTAAGACTGAAAAACAGATGCCTTGAAGTGCTGTGAAATTATGTTGCTTTTCCAGCATTTATTAAAAAAGGATTTAATATTTCAGACAGCTGTAACTCTTATGTTCACTATATTTGAAACTAACCAATGAGATTAGGTTTGTGAAGATGAAGAAGCAAAATTTCATGCAGGGAATTAAATCACAGACAGTAGCTGAGCAGCTAAAACTTCTATATAATGCACATTACACTAAGAGTTCAAAGCACTTAGATTAATTTCTTCTTATACTGAATTCCAATTATAAATGGTACTTCAAAATATTTTTAGAAAGCTTTTTAAAAATCACTGGTTTTGCACACTTCCAAATGTATGGACATAAAACTACTGAAGCTATTAATTCAAAAATGATACTAAGGAAAAAAAGAGTTTCTTATGAGCACTAATTCCTCAAAGCACTGAGGTATGCTGTTAAATTCAATTGAAATGGATGGAACTTCAGTACTTAGGTAAGAACTGAAGGGTCTCAAGACAAAGACATGAATTAAGTGCCAGTGTAGGCACTCACACACTGTTGATGGAATAAGTCCAAGTGCTTTGCTCAGCTGACATCTAACAGAGTGGAGCCCCTTGTGAGGAGGGCAGGATGATTAACTCTAAATGTGTATTAGTGGTTTCAAAGTTAGGGAGCATCAGACAGAAATTTATTTTGCGTAAGCTGTTTCACTGGAATTGAAACAACCTTCCCCATTCAGAATCAAAGTGTCTTCTCCTCACTCATTCATTTTAATAGATCTTACTTGGGGTTTTTTTGAGACATATAGTAAGAACATACAGAAATGGATAGGATTAGATGGGGCACATACTGTTGCTATTTGTACTGTTGTATGACAAATCTGCAGAGAAAGTAACATGGACTGAGTTGCTGTGAACCATTCTCATTTCCATGATCCTGAAAAAGAAGAAAAGTGTTAGCTCAGCTCTGCACCTTGTACTAGCAATTTCACAAGTCAGGGAACATGAACTTTCTTTTCCCATCTTGCCATAACTGGAAGTTGTAAAATAAGCCAAGACATTATGTCCTCAAAGAGCATTTTCGTTAAATTATTTGAGGACAACTTTATAATTTCTTGTCATTTTTTTCTTCTGACTTCCCTCACCTTGTCCCCACCCTGTATTTAATTCGGAGGAAGGGAGAAAAAAATTGTAGGAGTCTTTGCTCCATTCGGTGCAAAGAAACAGTTAGTTACTCTGATCACTTTAGTAGTGTTTTTGATACTGAGTAGACTGCTACAAGCAGCAGGGACAAAAGAATTGACTGCAGTAATAATTTTAGAGATGTATCTGTAGAGTTAGTGGTGTCCTCTGTCCCTTTTTTTTTGTAATCAAGGAACAACCATTAGTGTTTAGTGGCAGTGCAGGCTCTTTATAACTTATTTGCAGTATTTTTTTACATGACATTAAGTTAGACTCTCATAGATTAGTTGTTGTTTTACTTAGCCCTAACTGCACACAAAAGCAAATAGAGCCTGCTAATTTGTGCTCTGAAAAAGCGTTGGGTGGGAAATTTTCAGACAATTTGCTTCCTCTTCAGTGATGCTAATTCACTGAAACTAATTGTTGGTAAGAATGGTTAAGTCTTGACAAATCTGTCAAATTGATCTTTTTGTGAAAGTCTTGAATTTTTTCACTATTAAATTAAGTTTTTAAATGGAAAAGAATCCATTATTTTAATTCAAAACTCTTAGGGTTAGATGATTGAGCCTGTTATGGTAAAGAATAGTCAGATCAAATAAAAGAAGTAACTGTAGTCAGAATAAAAAATTCTGTTTTCAAGAGAAAGAGAGTATTTGCAATAAAGCTATTTTTAAGGTATTTCATTTTATTCACAGCTTGTAAAAGAATTACTTTTAAATATTGTATTTTTAGTGTGCATGTAATCTGTTGGCCCAATAATTTTGCCATTACTGCTCCTTGTAACGTATTAATTATGTCTTTTCCCCATATCAGTGCATGATGAAGTCAGTTCAATATCCTGTCTCTGGTACAGGTCTATCAGTCAGATGCAGCACTGATTTTCCATCATCAGCTTCTGTGTCTATCCATATTCAGGGTGTCAGTGCCCTCAATGCACATGTGCAGAAATAATAAATCCCATTGAATGATCCATGCTGGATGTGACATCGTTTGAGATGCTTTTGTTATCATGCAGAAACTGCTAATGATATATTGTGGGCTGTGAACCTTATATAAGCAACAAAAAATTTTCGTCTATTCTTCATATATCAACTTGGGAAAGAAAAGGGTGAGGAAATTAAAGTTCAACTTTAAAAAGATAAAGCTTTCTGTCTAGCTCAACAGAAACATAATAGTTCTGAAGGAGTTTTGTTACATTTCTGTTATATCTCTACATGAATTTTCTATTGGATTTTCTTCTAAATGGCAACTTTGAAATTGAGTTGTACTTTATTGTGATGTATGTAAGTGTGAAGATCCAAGAGTAATTTAAACTTGTAAGTTATACCCTGAATTAGTAGTTGAGGAGAAAACTAGACATCTTACAAATGGAGCTTGAATAACCAGTGTCAGCACTGTGAAAATAAATGTGAATTTTAAACTTGTTCCCTTTCCTCTAAGGAAAAACACAACAAAGATGTAGGAGATCACTCACAAATGATATTATCATAGAATAACAGAATAGTTCGGGTTGGAAGGGACTTTTAAAGGCCATATAGTCCAACCCCCCCTGCAATGAGCAGGGATATCTTCAACTAGATCAGGCTGCTCAGAGCCCCCTCTGACTTGGCCTTGAGTGTTTCCAGGGTGGGGCATCTACCACCTCTCTGGCAACCTGTTCCAGTGTTTCACCACCCTCACAGTGAAAAATTTCTTCCTTATGTCTGGTCTAAATCTACCTTCTTTAGTTTAAAACCATGTCCCCTTCTTTCTTATAAGCCCCCTTTAAGTACTGTAAGTCTGCATTAAGGTCTCCCTGATGCCTTCTCTTCTCCAGGTTAAACAACCCCAATTCTCTCAGCCTGTCCTCAGAGGTTGTTCCGTCCCTGCCTTGAGATCCATCCACTCGACAGGTGTCGGAAGAGAGGTTGCCAGTGAAGACTGTGACAAAAATTTGTTAAGTACCTCAGCCCTCTCCTCGTCTGTTATTACTAGTTTGCCAGTCTTGCTCATTGGAGGGGTACACTTTCTTTGACCTTAATTTTTTGGCTGATGTACCTGTAGAAGCCCTTATTATTCTTTGCATCCCTTGCCACATTCAGCACCAGCTGCTCCTTGGCTTGCCTGACCCCATCCCTGTACAACCAAGCAGTGTCCCTATACTTTTTCCAGGATACGTGTCCTTGCTTCCACTGCCTGTGCGTGCCCTTTTTGCCCTTTAGTTTGACCAGTAGGTCTTAACTCAGTCATGCCAGTCTCTTGCCTTCCTTTCCTCATTTCTTACACCTTACCCAAAGCTTGGTCAGTCTTTCTATTATTAACTTAATATATAATGTAAGTGTGTTAGTTTAGCTGACAGCTCCAGTTTTACACTGTTTACATTAACACACGTAGTGCTTTGCTAAATCTACAAAAACACATTTTTTGCTCTCATGTACTCTGCAGATTGTATGAAAATGACATCTGGTGGAGGATTGTTCTTGAAGATAACTGCTTCAAATTGTAAGATAAGGTAATTATTTAAGATCACAGTTGTATATCACGATATTTCTGTGTAAGAGCCGGTTGATAGATTCTCAGCAATCAAACAAGCAAAGATTAAAGTCTTTTGCCTTGTAAATCAAAACTCATTTAAAATTTACAGCTCTTCGTGCTTGTTATGCACAGTTCTCTATACATTTTTAAATTTCTACACATATAATTCTATTTTGTTCTATATATATGTAATTCTATAATTTTAAGATTTGGTTTTATTTCTCATTACCCTACTCGGATTTGATTGGCAATAAATGAAATTAGTTTCCCCAAGTTGAGTTTGTTTTTCCTATGACGGTAACTGGTGAGTGGTCTTTCTGTCCTTGTCTCAACCCACAAGCTCTTCATCATCTTTTTCTCTCCCTCTGACCAGTTGAGGAAGAGGTGTGATAGAGTGGCTTGGTGGGCACCTGGTATCCAGCCGTGGTCAACCCACCACACTAGTTTTCAGACTTTTTAATTTTTCTGTTCATCTTTCTAATCATATTTAAACATAAAGTATTATTTTCAATTCAGGGCACCTGCAGCTGCTTTAGAAATAAATGAAAGCTACAAGTATGCGACAGTTCTGAAAACTTTGTTACTTTTTTTTTTGTGTGTTGAAATATAGGCTGTTGTAGCTACCTTTAGGACAGTTTCATAGGATAAGACTTCTGCTTTTTAAAAAGCAATCACTGAATGTAATCTCTGAAGCAACAGCTGTAAGTGATATGGACAGCTTCCTAAATGAGGGACACCCAATGCACATTACTTCCCAGGAAAAAAATATAAAGAACCAAATAAAGTTGCTCTTTCGGTCAGACTGTAAAAATATGCAGTTAACTGGTATTTGGAAGAACTTCATAGAGAAATGGAACACACTGTAAGTACAGACAGATACTTCAAATTGTGAGTACAACAAAATATTTTAAGAAAAAGAAAAAAATAATTTATGGTTATTACTTCATCTTATTTTTGTTTTCATTAATGCAATTCCTTACTACATCTATAAATCAGCAACAGTTTTTCCAAGAGCTGATACTGAATTTACTTTCCTAATCTTTACAATAACTGTTTACATAATGTGTCAATGTGAATTTAATTTTTTTCTTTTTTGCCTGCCTTCTTTTGTGTGTATTTTCTGTTTAATGTGTAAAAAAAGATTACACAGAAACAACAGATTCAGAAAAAGCATTGCACTGTTGTTATGGAAAGGCTCAGGAGCATTGCTTATTTATATACAACCAAACTCTCGAAACAGGACCTAACTGGACTACATAGCATGGCCTCTCTCTTGGTAGAATGTATGGTGTCTCAGCCAGAGGATATAATTTAGCCCAGTAGTAAATTAATAAGATTTTCAAACAGAATATTGTTAAAAAAAGATCTTCCTGAACATGGCTCTCCCCTAATAATAAGGTAAAATAATTTAAAATAATTATTCAGTAATTAATAATAATGGTAATCTGCCTATTTTCAGTAGTGTATTTCATCTCCTCTATGACCTTCACTAATTTCCCAGGTCATTACTAATTTCATTTTTATTTCAGCTAACTTTCATGTACATCTATGCATTTGCCTCTAATTTTTACTGAGAAAAGAATGAAAATTGTCTCAGGGTTTTATCAACAAGATTTTTTTGTATTAGTAGTACACAATTTGTTATAAAATAATATTATTTGATCAGTTTTTTCCATCTCAAGAGCTAAGGATTACACACAAATCTGACGTTGAATTGGAGTGAATAACAGAATTAGCTTTAGGATGTGCAGACTGTTGCACACATTCCATATAGATCAGTTATATTTTTACTGTTCCCATTTCTGTGATTCCCAGAATTGTCTTCCAGTGGTTTTAAGGAATACTACATTGTTTAATCTCTAGATATTTTAATAAGAATCTGTATATCCAAAATACCATTGACTTTTAGCCATAAGGGAAATTTTTTGTGAGCAAATTAAAAGATGATTTTGTGGTTATGACTCAACTTACTTAGGGGCAGAGTAGAACCAAAGAGCTGAACTTGTGCTACTAAGGAAATCTGGTAGCCATGCTGGTGGTCAGTGACCCACAGCCAGTTCTGGGACAAACGTCACTTGTTCTCATCCTAGCACAGGGGATATATATTAACAGGAACGAAACTCAGCTTTATTACACTCTTAAACTTGTCCCTAGATTAAGGATATTGATTTAGGCATAGTGTCTAGCCTGGGCCAACCGAGAAAATCAGAGATCCTTCCTAAGTCTACATCCTTCTCCTCTATTTTGCAGATAATAACGTTGTATTTATTTGTTCTTTAAAGCCAAATTGGCCATGGTGGCTGGACAAGCTTATGATGGGTTAAATTAACATGTACTTCTGTACTGTGGGAGACTGATCCTTGTCCTTCCTAGTCCACCAGCTTCTTTTTGTTTTTCCTCTTTTATGTTTTTAAAGCTTGTTTTCACATAGATCACGTAAACTATCCCACAGACAAAGCTCCAGCACTGACAGTGGAAATAAATAGATGGAACGCGTGTTGCCAAGATGCTGGTACTGTATTGTCTGGAAAAAAAAACAGCAAGCCTGAAGGCAGATGACTGTTTATCAAATCCCCTTGATCCTTGGGGAGTTACAGGTGTGTTGATAGCATTAAAAAAAAAAAATCAGGAAGGAAATTATTATTTGCATTTAGAAGAATCAACAGAATACCCAAACTACCCAGTCAGTAACAGTTGAGAAGGAAAACAGTCTGAACATTTTTTTTGTGGACATAAACACAAAGTTCACTATTTCGCTAAAGGTGTGAAAGAGAAGCAGAGACAGTCTTTGGAATGAAAAATAAGGTGTGATTTAGAGGAGACCATATTGTAAGAGGTTTGTGGTTGGGGTAGGTTTCAAAGTCCCCAAACATTCCAGGAATCAGAGATGCCTACAGCTGCCTTTCAGTCCTGTCTGCTCCGGGCATTTGTAAATTTCTCTTCTAGGTAAGGACAGCCTACAATTGCCTCTGCAGTGGATTTTGCTCTTCTGGTATTACTGTTCACAGAAGACAATTTAGAAGCTACAACCACTTTATAGAGCTGATAGCTGACTTAGCAGTGTTAGCTGAAAAAAACTTTACGTCTGCATTTTCATCTGCGTGGCTTCTTATCTGCTCTAATGTGTTAAACATTTTAATTCAAGCTAGATACACATGTGATGGTGGGTCCAGTGGCCTCAGCCAGGAGTAAGCTGCATTACATACCATGCGCAGGAGCTGTTTCAGCCCTGGAAGATTCAAGAATATAACCGCTCACTCCTGCAAAGGCCTCTGCAGATGCCTGGGTGTAGCAGTGATGTATAGTATCATGATGGATATCAAAAAGACAGGAAAGAATGACTGGAGCAATGATAACACCAGTTAGTTTCACAGGCTAAATGCTGTGTACATTACTGATTTCAGATTCATTTAAAAGGTTTAAGAAGAGAGCTGCCTCTTCCTCTGATTATTTTTGTTTTCATGTTTTAGTATGGACTTAATCTTTGCTCCTCTAAATGTTTTTTATTAGTTTATTTGCTTTTCTTTTTTTCAAAACTGTTGCTTCTGCTTTTTTCAATTCATATAAATATCAGTAAATTTCCACTGTTTTCTAATACAATATACATAGTAAAAATACAGCGATGGCCGACAGTACTATTTCTCCTGCTCAAATACACAGTCAGGTTTCTCACTTAAAATTTGGTAACTTAAAGGGACTATAATGGAGATACAGGCTCCTATTATATTAAGTAAAAAGACATTTAGCTTATAAAGAGGAAATTTAAATTCTCATTTGTCTTTTAGGATGACTATATATGCCATAAGTTGCTGTTTAATAATACTGCAATGGTGACAATCATTGAGGAGGGAGTAAGATGGAGAGAGGGGTTGTAGGCATATTGTTATGCCTCAGACAGCATCTAATTCTTTTGAACTGTTGTTGCTCCCCTTCCTTCCAAGACCATAAATTAATTCGATAGCTTGTAGATCTACGATGAGAAGGGTTGAAAACATAACTATGACCACATATAGAAATAGAGAATTAGAATTAGAAACCCTTTTATGGGAAGGGGCTCTTGAAACTCCATAATTCAGTTTATGTGGTAGGAAGCTGAAATTCTTTCCAACAGTGAGGGACATAAATATGTGGATTTGCTGGATGCCAAATACAAATCACATCTGGTTACAAGGGAATGGGTGAATGTGATCATTTTGTGTTGCTACGTACAGAAGCAATGTCTAAGAGTATTCTCCTTTTTAAACTGTTGATAAAAGTGTTCTCACAAGCACACTTTTTACACTCTCTCGGTATCTGCCACCTTTATGGACTTGCTTGAAAGAATATGCTATCTGAAGTATGCCACATGTGACACTGACAGGCAGCTATTCAGAGTATGGCAGACAGCCAGTAAATCACTCAGTAGTTTTCTGTCCTTCCTACTGTATCTTACAAAATCTACAATTTCTGTCTTTGCAGGATACTTTAATGTCAGAGTTTATGTCCCCTTTAACTTTTATATTTGAAAGTGATGAAAAAAGATACACATTCTCTTGCTAATTGATTTTTCTCTCCTTTCAGAGCTCAGGTGCACAAATCTCAGCATGTGTTAACAAGTCTATCACAGTCTTTCCAAGTAGTCTGACTGCAAAGTAGGTTTTTTCTCCTCTGGGAGGGGAAAAGAGAAAAAAAAACCCTTTTTTTATAAACCAGGTCTTTGGATCGTTCATACTTCTAGCAGTTTATTCAAGGTCTGTGAAAAACCTTCATATCTGAAATGAAATTTTCAGTTCTTGCCAGAGTATAAACTGATAGGAAAAAATATGTAACCTTTGCCTATTTAATGTACATTCATTTTTTCAGCTGTTCAAATGTTTTTGGCAGTGCATCAACTCTTCTAAGAGAAGCTGCTACAAAGACTGCATTAAATACCCTAGTAAAGCTTCTGTATGTGTTAAAACTTGTAATAAAACACAACCAGTGCTACCTGTTCTGACGAAGGGTTAGTCCAGCCTAGAAATTTCCTACATCAGTGGATATACACAAACATCCAAGAAAGAGTAAGAAAAGGACAAGTGCATATAATATCTACTCTATGAATGTTTATATTATGACCACGTAAATTAATCTCATTAAACAACACTTTCACAAGTTAACACCGATTATGCCCTCAGATGCGTGGTGGAACCTGTTTTCAAAAAACACTGATCTGTGCCCCTCTGAAGGTTCAAATGTCTCTCTGGTGGCTCAGATTGACCGGATAAACCCAGTTTTGGAGGACATAAATCTTTATCACATAACTTCATATTTAAATCTCAGGAATGCAAATCTATTATTGTATAAATATGAATGCATCTGAAGCAGAAATGATTCATTTAAGTGTGGTGCATAGGCCATGGAAAGGTTTGAGCTGCAGCTCTTTCATGGTCTCATACATACTCCGTAACCACTTAATTCTGGGCTGACCTTAAAACACAGGGTATTGTAGTCTCTGTTCTTCCTCCAATGTAATTTTATGTAAAATAGTACCAGTATTTGACAAAGTATTAATTTCTGAGCATCTTTTGTTTTGCACAGTGGTTTCCAGTGGATGTTCTGAACTCCAAGTGGGATGGATGTTTTCCTCATAGCTTTTAGTAAATATTATTTGTATGCAAACTCAAATTTGTTACAGTGAGATGCAGATTTGCTAATCATCTTGCCACCTTTGCTACTTCAGGGACACAAAGCATTCTGCATATTTTCAGGCTGGCCAGAGCCAAGGGTCCGCAGGGTCACTGGTGCGTCTCCCTCAGGGAGCCTGCACAGGGCCAGCTGGCAGACGTGGGAAGTCGCGTGGGCCCTAAACCAGGTTTTAACTCCGTGGGTTTTGTTTTGCTTTCTCTGTAGGAAATGCATCAGCCTTAGGGGAGCTGGGAAGCGCTGTGGGTGAGCTCCTGCCCAGTAGCCACAGGCTGGGTTGCAGCACGGAGTGTGAGCAGGCTGGCCTGGGCTGAGGGGAGCGTGGGGAACAGGCCCTGGGCAGGAGGGGTGACGGGGCCCTGATGTGCACCAGGACCCTGCAGTTGCAATCCCTTTTTGTTTTGGGAAAAGGGGTTTAGTTAAAGGCCAGAGTTGATAATCCATTTGTCTTCAGAGCTGGCTATGGAGTTTTGACAGCTCCTGACTATGTGTACATGAAATATAACCACTCCCCTGCATTTTTATACATAAGCACTGAAGGTGAGGGACTATAAAACGAAAGAAATTGATTGCTGTGTAGACCAAACTAAGCCAAATATTAATGCTTCTTCCATGTCTTGAAAAAAGATATAGAAAGTCTTGTGTGTTGGCTCAATTTTACACTGCAGAAGCACAAAAGGTTTTCAGGAAAGATTAAAATCAAACAGAATGACAGCTCCTACTGTCTGTAGCAGGCCTTCAAGAAAACAAACAAACAAAAAAAACAAAAAAACCCCCACCAAAGCAAAACAACAGCAAAAAAAACCCCAATCAGATGATTTCAAGTCCATATTTGTCTTTGGCAGATTTTTTGGCAGAGAGTAGGATAGTCTAACCAACAACCTGTCATCATCTAAGTTGCGCTCAGATGCTGCCACTTGAAAGGGTACAGATTCCTCAGTAGGCCCGTTCCCTTCCTAATTTAATTATTGGTTTGTTGCAGTATGGCAGCAGGTCTCAATGGGTTTTTTACCTGTAAATAATGTCCGGCAAGTTTTTCTTCTGAGACTTCAGAAGTAAAATGCTAAACCAAATATTCACAACAAAATAAATATCTCTCTTTCTGACACCAAGTGTGGAAATGGTCCCAAGGTGATACGCAGCAACCTGCAGTAACAGTAAATAGAGTTACAGCTTCCTTTTGTCAGTTTTATCTTCAACTGTGATTTAATTCTGTTTTGTCATTTTCAGCACTGTTCAGTGTTTTGATTCTGAGATTAATGTATTTAGATAAAATGTGGTTTGAGTGAAGGAAAGATTGTCAACAGTGTATTTTTAGACAAATCAGGCTTTAGAGAAGGGGGAATTCTGCTAGGGGAAGGGATTGACTTCTCTAGGATTTCCCAGCAAGCCACTGGCAGGACAAGAAATAGGATCTTGGTCTCCTGGGGCTGTGCCTGCCGTTCTGACCAGCAGCCTCCACGACTGCTTTTTATAATTAACAGTCACAAAAAGCAGGGCCAGGAAAATGCCTTCATTGTAAACCAATAAGCAAGATGTATTCAAACGGTTCTAGCAATTGTTAAGCTGTTGGTTCAGTCGTCCCTCAAAACACCGAGCATGAAGAGCAGCAACTCTTTTCATTCCTGAAGTGCATATCTGCACAGCACAGGCATTAGGCAGAGAAGGAGCTGCCTAATTAGGAGGGCTTGTCCTGGCTTCAATGCAGCTTAAGAACAGCTGCTTTAAGTTTTGTTATTGGCCTGTGGATGCCACTAAAGATGCTTTCTCCCCTTCAAAATGGATCTGTTCTGTGGCCTTTAGTAAATCAATAAATCTGCTTAAATAGGATGGAAATACTCTAGTTTGGGAAGTGCTTTGCATAGGGTGTGCCAGCAAGTTACTGTCTGCCTACTGTTACATCCTAATCCAAAAGGAGTCGTCACCATTTAAAAAGACATATTGCACTATTTGTACCATTTTCTAAAAGGCTGCTTAGCCAGGTGCAACTCTGATCTCACAGGGGCAAGAGACACAGCTGTAAATGGATGGAAATACAGAAGTTTGTAGTGCCAGGGAGAGAGGATCGCCAGATGGGAAATTTAGCAGGAAATCTCAGTGCCATTATGAATCTCTCCCTCTGCATTTCTAAGTGAAAACAAATGTCGGAAGGCTGAAAATTATTAAACAATTATCAAGAATTGAACATAGCTGGCTCAGATATACCTGAGGATCTGGAATTACAGATGGCAAATTTAACAAAGTATTGTGATGTGCTCTTGCTGCAGGTAATAGGGGAGCAGGGAAAAGTGCACAGAATCTCTGACAATGGCTTCCAATGGTATTGAGAAACCCAAACAAAGGCAGAAAGGGAATTAATACACAGAAGCTTGTTGATATACTCTGTTCAGAATAACACAATCTACTACTTCTGCTGTCAGCTGTTTAGTAATAAAAGCTACCCATCAAATATTGAAGGTCTGTCCCCATAGCAAAATAGTTACACACAAGCCTATAGATGCTGCATTAGATTAGTTATATCACTGGAATGTTTTTAATGAGCACTTTTTTGTGTGTGAGACATACTGTCCTGCAGACAAGTCGGGAAGGAGGAGATGGGGGAAAGCTGTTGGAAACTACCTGTATTTGCAGTGGGAATAATCTGTCATTTTGAGCAATGATGAACAATTTTTCACAAAATGACAGCTTCCTAAGACTTATTGGTGATAATAGGCAAATTTGATCACCACCAAAAATCATGTGTAACATATGTTGATAGATGACAGAATTCGCCCTATTGCATGGGAAGACAGCCAACAGATGGTAGCATTAAGCACTTACTCTTTCCATAAGGCTTTCTTTTGCATGTTGCATGCAAATATTGCAAAGGTATGCAGAATTATATAAACATATGCCGGGAAAGCTTTTTGTCTTCATATCTTGTACAACAGTCACACAGGTAAATGCTTTCAGCTCTTATTATTCATGTGAAAATAATGGAATATTTTTATATCTGGCATGGTAATAGAATATTTTTAAAATTAGAATTCTTTAGGTAAGATTTTAGCCTCCTATATTAAGATCTCAATGTGAGAGCAACACTGAGGGTAGAAAGTAGTGGCTTTGTCATTTACCAAAGAGGTGGAATAAGGATACCTACCGAAACGTTTTCTGTGTGTCTTCTGAGGATTCTTCTGACTTGGTCTGATAACAGCGAAGTTTGTTGAAGCTGCTTCAGTAAATATGTGTTATATAGACGAAACACTCTGTGATGAAATACATGTTTCCTGGTCTTAGACCTACATCATTTGAGAAACAATGTACTGACCTAGGAATCAGGAGTCCAGGTTGTGCCATAGACTTCCTCTGTCATGGGCTGACTTTGGATGTCTGGTACCTAAAGAATGTAGGAATTGACAGGATTTCCAAAAGCGTGAGATCTTCAAACTTATACCAACTCTCAAGGTACAAGCTGTGGACTGAGTTGAGGGAGGTTCCAGCTGTAGAACAGATTTCTCTGTGATACTGAAACTAGCCTCTCTTTTGCATGAAGAGCATGTCTGTAAGGTGGAGATAACAGCATTGCGTTGGAAGGAAAAGAAATTGTAAGTTCTGAGGGGATCTGAAAGAAATAACTTGATAAGTAGGAAATAAAAAGGTACAATTTCTAGAATCTGGTGTCTTCTAAACCAGTGGGAAAATGATATTTTTTTTTTTTTTAGGTGGTCAATGATCCTGGCAAAATACAGAGAACTGAATGGAATAATTGCAGCTGTGTACTTGACTAATCAGCCTTCCTTCAAAAAAAAAAAAAACCAAAAACAAACTAGTTTTGCATTGAAATTATTTTATCACCTTCATATTCAGATTATAGAAACTAGATATATGCTTTGGGACAAACACAGAAAATTAGCACCCCTAGTTACCCTTGCAATTACCATCAAAGTCACTTAAAACACATGGCTAAGACACAATAAGACAATGCAATGTTCATATTTAAAAATATTATTCATTATTGTGAGAAATTTGAAGAAATGTACTGTTATATATTTTATAGAAAACCGTTATTTAATTGTATTTTTAAAATATGCTTTTCGGAACTGTTCCAGTGAAGCAAGCAAGAAACATTAATACAAGCAAAATAATGTTCCAGTCTAATCTAGTGGGGTGTGAGTAGTGCTTACTCCTTTCTAGCAAGTCTTACTAGCATGGTAAATACTTATGTTCCACAAACTTAGTTACAAACGTGTGCCACAACAGAAAAGAAGTAATGAAAATTACAGATCTCAAGAAAACCTTTGCTGGGACAACAGCCCTGCAGTGAGTCTAGGAGCACAATACAGCTATCTTATTGTTCCACATTATAGTATAGTTAAATGGCTGATGGACATAGAAACCTGAGACAGCTGATGTGTGAACTCAGCATTTCGTACCGCATAGGCATAGATTAGATATTAGGAAGAAATTTTTTCCTGTGAGGGTGGTGAGACGCTGGAACAGGTTGCCCAAGGAAGCTGCGGATACCCCATCCCTGGAGGTGTTCAAGGCCAGGCTGGATGAGGCTTTGAGCAACCTGGTCTAGTGGAAGATGTCCCTGCCCATGGCAGGGGGGTTGGAACTTGATGATCCTTAAGGTCCTTTCCAACCCAAACCATTCTATGATTCTATGACTCTATGCAAGAAAGCCTGTGTATAGTGCTTTGTTGAAAGTTTTCTGTCAAAACTGATTTCTCAAGTAACCAGTGAACTTTTAAAGTAAACTGATATTTTTTACAAAAAAATCCTATTTTCCCGGTTATTTTTTTAATGAAAAACTTACAGTATGTAAAAAAGGCCTTTATTAAGGTCATAGATGTTACCATCCCAAGGCAACAAGAATCAGCGTAGTTTATGACAACATCACATTTCTGACAGAGGGCAGTAGGCCAGTGCTAAACAAAGGGGCTAAAAGAAGATGTAATAGGGCTGAAAAGAATATTTGTTTGTCAGTCTGTTTCCATGTACTTATAAACCTGTTCTTAAATAACTGGAGCCTCGTTTTATCCAAAAATCCGGAAATTATTTTGAACACTGAATATTCTTGAGGTCTCTGTTAATATCAAATGACATTAGAAGTCTTGTCAAATTTCATAGTCAACTTTGCAATTAATATAGAGACACTGAAGTTCATTTACCAGTTAATAGATATTCCCAGTCTAGTTCCTCTAGACTCTTTTACTTAATAGCCTCTCTTCATTTTTCTAACACGAGCAGTCTCAGACCTTTGGCTATCTTCGGGCAAGACATTCTCAAAGCTCTTCATTTTTTCATATGGCTTATTGCATTGTTCACATATCCTGTAATTTTACCTACCCTTTGGTCCATAGCTGCCCTTTGAGAGTGGTAAACAAAGTTGTAAAGGTTCATTTAGGAAAACCTATAGAAATTCTTCCTTCAGCAAAATAATTTTATTGGCTTTATGTCGTATGTATCAATACATACAACAGTGAAAAAGGAAAAAAAGAAAAAGAAAGAAAGAAGGGAGAAAGTCTCTGAAGACAACCAATTTCTTCAGCATATGGATGAGGAGTAAAAGCCAAGCTATGCTTTTGATTGAGACATGTCAGTAGAATATAAAGCATATTCATGTAGTTAAAATCTTTAATTTTGTCAAAAGGCAAGACAGAAAATAATGTTATACGGTGTTTTAAACATCAGCCAGTTGTCAGAACTAAGGAATGTAGGAGATAAGCTTGAAAGGGCTGAGTCAAATGTGAGCCACTGCAGACATTCTCTGCAATCATTCAAAAGGTCAGACATTTTGGATACAAACTTTTACAGATGGAGAAGAATCTGACAGGTCCTCCTGCATACCCAAGAACAGTCAATGAAGCTGCCAGAAAAAAGAGCAACCAAAGCAGAAAACGGGTAGTCTGGCATTGTTTTAGCAGCAGTGTGAGAAGTGACTACAGCACCTACCAACACTTTAGCTTTTCCTAGCTTCAAAATTTTCATTAGTGCACAAGGGCTACATTCAGGTACCATGAAAGTGAGTACAATGGTTGAAGGATGTGCTCTAGCATTAATGATAATTTTTTGTTCAGTTTATATGTCCTAGCCAAAAACTACAGAAAGTTATTCTGTCTTCTAAAATTGCTTAATTTGCCTACAACAACATACCTAAAAAAATAGTCTGCAATCACTAGCAAAGATCAATAAGCATCAGCACTTCAGGTTCCAAACCCTGAGATGCCATGTGCCTTTATTATCACTATTTATCTTCTTAATTATCTGGATCAATTTTATTTAAAACCAAGACTCTGAATGAGACACCATCGCTTCAGAATAGCATTTTCTCAGAAAGCACTCTTCTTAAAGAAAGGTCAGGTGGACTGAATTACAAAGAATTTGGCTTTCTTCCTGCAAGGTTTACATAAAAAATAATTAGAAATGGCAGGTTTAAATTGTTAAGAAACAGGTCTATTCCAGACACAATCAATTCAAGTGCATGTTTGAAAATAATAAAACAGCAAAGAGTTGATAAATATTTTTTTCTCTGTTTTGTTCTCTACTTGTATTATTCCTGTTCTTTTCACAGAATTTTGAAACTGAAGAGGATTGTTGTGATCGTATCATCCAACAAGCCACAGAATTTCGTTAATGAATTCCTGCATCAGACCTGTAATTCCTGCCTGAGTAGGTGACATTCAAGTAGACAATTAATCTTGGTTCAAACAGTTCAAATGATGGAATAAACCTCACAGTCATGGTAAATTACTCCAACTGTTAGTCTTTCACACTTATTTCTCATTTGAACCTGCCTAGAGTAATTTCCAGTATTTTGTTGTACCTTTCCTGTACTGTTAAAGTTTCGAGTCTTTATTTTCTTAAACTTATAGGTTCTCATAGGTGATGGGAAAGCTATCCTTAAACATTTGTTGGATAAGCTTTGGATATTTTTGTGTGTGAGGCTAATTTTCTAGGTGACCAACTTCTACTCTTGGGATTATTTTTTTTACAGTATTCTAGAAAACAGCCTTATTTTGGATAGCATTGCAGTCACTGGCTGTAAATCAGTCCCCAAAGATGGCTGGAAATTTTTATAAAATTTGAACACAAATGTCTCAAAAAAAAAAAAAATTGTGACACTTCTGTGTACTCAATTCTGGTAAAAAGAACAAATATTACCATTTTTTCTTGGTAGCTGCCATAATAAGATTTCAAAGCAACAATAAAAATGCTATCCTTTTCATTTGCATTGTTGGAAATACCAGTAAAAGTTCATTTATTTTAAATCTGCCTTAAGCAGTATCAAGGACAATAACTTTTCAGTAAACAAGGTCTGTTTACTAATATCAAAAGGAACAGATTTTTATCTATTACAAAGAAGCATAACTCTGTAATTCTATCAAACTACACAGATTTACATCAGCCCACGGTATGACCCTGGAGCTTTTTTTCTCATTAATGAAGTAGATACGTTCAAACTCACTTTTTTACAGTTGCCAGATTCTCTGCATTTAATGAAGAGTAGAAATCTTAGTATTTTAAATAGAACTTTAATTTAAAATAAGAGCTGATCTGTTTTACAGATCTCAAAGCTATTAAATACTTCTACTGTTCTCAATTTTGAAATGAAAATTAGTCTCTGTATCACAGATAATTAAATTTATATCATCTGATTATACAGCTCTGTAATCCAAACTTACAAATGACCAATTTTTCTGTTTGTTTGGCTGATGAAGTGAAGATTGTTCTCTTTGTTATATCTTGCTACAGGCTTTTTTGTGTTCTCAGAAAGGTCTTGAATTCAACAGGATGGCTTATAGCTACCTGCATGCAGAAAGGCTTGTCAGACAGTGGACACAAGCACCTACGAAAAATGTGTCTCGGAATTCCCCTTTTTTACTGCATATAAATATTTTAATGTTATTTATAAAGTGTGCATATGTACATATAACATATATGCACATATTTTATGTGCATGTACACATATACATAGTCTTCCTAGTGAAAAATAACATTTTGAACTCTCAAGTCCTCAGTGTGGGGTGGATTCTTGAATAAGGAGATTATTGAACAAAGGAGACAAACCTCATCATCTGCAAACTGTAATCTCCTCTGCAGTTTCATCCTGAAGGTCTGTGCCTTGAACTAGGGTAGCACATGAAAATGGTGGCAAGTTGACCAAAGATGGTCAAACTGAGTCAGTTCTGGATATGAAGAGAAGCAGAATCCATAGTCATCTGAGAAAGTTTCTTGGTTGAGATTTTAGGTACTAGGTGAGTGTGGGAACAAAGAACCGGTGGTTAGAAAAAATGTAAACTGACCTTCAGGTTAGAGAGTGATTGTGGACAAGTGAGCCAGCACTGCAGAAAACCCTACTGCGAGAGTGAGAAGCAACAGGTTCAAAACACCACGTAGTGGAAAACAGACAAAACCTGAAGGTCAGTAGAATGTAAAAACAAAACTGAGATGATGTAATCCTTCGGGATAAATTGGGAGCTTGCATACAGGACAGCGGCATTTGCTCTCAGCAATGCTTCCCCTTCAGCAAACCAGAGTGCGTTTGGTGCGTTTCAGTGTGCTGTGTCGAACCCGGCGGGCTGGAGATCAGCAGGTGAGTTCTTGGTGGGAGTTTTGAGGTTTGTACTGAGACAATTTAAACTCAAAAATTCTTCTGTGCATATGAGTCTGCAACCTTTCATAGCTCTGGAGCATTACAACTGAGTCTTCATATGTATATAAGAAGAATTTATGTAGATATTATTGATATTTTACAATCCTAGCATAATGTACAGTGGCCCGATAAAAACTAGACTTTATTACAGAAAGTGAACAAAAAATTGTCTGAATATGCCACTTAGATTAACATAAAACTTTTAGACATAAATGTTTGCGTACTCTGCAATTATTGCATATACTTAGGAAAATATTATATAAAATGTATATGAATGTTAGTTTATATAACACTAGTGTGATCAGAATTTCAAAAATAAGGACATTGCTTTTGATGTGACTGAAAAAACTATTTTTCTTTGTATTGATATGGGTTATTTTGTTAACAGCCAAATATATTTCATGTCAGTCTTAAGGTTTTATTTTGTTTTATAGAGAGTTATACATTATGATGTATGGCTTTTGACACAGTCCCACATGACATCCTTGTCTCTAAGCTGCAGGGACATGGATTTGACGGAAGGACCACTCACTGGATAAGGAACTGGCTAGATGGCTGCACTCAGAGAGTGGTGGTCAATGGCTTAATGTCCAAGTGGAGACCAGTGACAAGTGGTGTTCCACAGGGGTCGGTACTGGGACCAGTGTTGTTTAACATCTTTGTTGGATACTGTATGGACAGTGGGATGGA
The DNA here is from genome assembly GCA_011057875.1 of Pterocles orientalis. Lineage (NCBI taxonomy): Eukaryota > Metazoa > Chordata > Aves > Pterocliformes > Pteroclidae > Pterocles > Pterocles orientalis. Next base: position 480,087 of record WKFP01015563.1, on the reverse strand, counting down.
GTGCACCCTCAGCAAGTTTGCTGATGACACCAAGCTGTGTGGTGTGGTGGACACGCTGGAGGGAAGGGATGCCATCCAGAGGGACCTTGACAGGCTTGAGAGGTGGGCCCATGCAGATCTCATGAAATTTAACAAGGCCAAGTGCAAGGTCCTGCACGTGGGTCGAGGCAATCCCAAGCACAAATACAGGCTGGGCAGAGAATGGATAGAGAGCAGCTCTGAGGAGAAGGACTTGGGGGTATTGGTGGATGAGAAGCTCAACATGAGCCGGCAGTGTGCGCTTGCTGCGCAGAAAGCCAACCGTGTCCTGGGCTGCATCAAGAGAAGCATTAGCAGCAGGTCAAAGGAGGTGATCCTCCCCCTCTACTCTGCTCCCGTGAGACCCCACCTGGAGTACTGTGTTCAGATGTGGAGCCCCCAACATAAAAAAGACCTGGACCTGTTGGAGAGAGTCCAGAGGAGAGCCACAAAATTAATCAGAGGGCTAGAACACCTCCCCTATGAGGACAGGCTGAAAGAGTTGGGGTTGTTCAGCCTGGAGAAGAGAAGGCTCCGAGGAGACTTAATAGCAGCCTTCCAGTACCTGAAGGGGGCTTACAGGAGAGATGGGGAGGCACTCTTTAATACCTCAGCCTTCTCAATATCCTGGGCCACCAGGTCTCCCAGTTTCTTCCAGAGGGGGCCCACATTTTCCCTAGTCCTCCTTTTGTCGCTGACATACCTATAGAAGTTCTTCCTGTTACCCTTAACATCCTTGGCCATATCTGTTTGGGCTTTAGCTTTCCTAACCTGATCACTGGCTTCACGGACAGTGTCTCTGTATTGTCCCCAGGCTACCTGTCCTTGATTCCACCTGCTGTAGGCTTCCTTTTTTTGTTTGAGTTTGCTCAGGACTTCCTTGTCCATCCATGCAGGCCTCCTGGCATTTTTGCCTGCTTCCTCTTTGTTGGGATGCATCGCCCCTGAGCCTGAAGGAAGTGATCCTTGAATACTAGCCAGCTTTCTTGGGCCCCTCTTCCCTCCAGGGCTTTATCCCATGGGACTCTTCCAAGCAGGTCCCTGAAGAGGCCAAAGTCCAGTCTCCCCACTTTTATTTGATACCTCCCTAGAATTAATTCATTTCTTCACTAGTAGCAACCAGAACTTTTTTAAGCCCCATGTCCAAGAACAGAGGGATGTTGGCATATCTCTCTTTAGGATCTTTAGTATTAGATGAATATACAAGGTTGATATTTTTCTAAGTATCATTATAGTTACTTGTTGTTCTTAGAAAGAAACTCATAATGCAAGTTGTTTATCCTGTTTATCCCTATTATCCTGGGCTTGATAGCATGGCATTAAAATTATGTGGATATATGTGCCAGTCACAGGACTCATAACAATACCTGAGTAGAATCAGATGTCAGGTGGGACTTCCTTATAACAGAACTATCTAGTTGTAATTCTCGCTCTCTTGTGACTGTCATCAGTACTTTGGACCAGCTAGTTAGAAGCTGCAGTCACATGGATTGACTTGAACACAGGATGCAGACCAGAGTGTGCAGCATGGGCAACTCATAAACTCCTCCATTGAAAAGAGTTTGAACTGAGACTTCAGATGTCCTCCAGAAATTTTGTTTTTACAGAGACACCGTGAACTTCAGCTGCATGCAGTGGCTGTACTGAATAAAAAGCAGGTTTCTCATGTGTGCCTGTATTCTCTGAGAATATGGTGTGGCACCCATGCACCATGTGTAAGTTTATAGTTCCCATTTCTAAGAGTAAATGTGCTTGGGATTTTGCTGTTGACAGGTATCATAAATGGATTTACATTTCTGGAAACCGGAACTGGATTCCTGCAGGGCTCAGAGCTGCCTTTATTGCATATAGGAATACAAGCATATTTCCAAAAATCACATGGGCAAGCTCTAACTGGGAGAGCATTGCACGGCCCAACTCTTTAAGTTGAAATTCCCACTCTTTAAATTGAAATTATACTTTTGAAAAATCTCTTGTTGTTTTCCCTCCTCACAAATAACTCTTCTAAATACTGAGATCTGGTTCTGATTCAAAATTAGATCTGTGATCCCAGCTTATTTCTTTCTGTTCACACATTCATCCCAGCCACAAAGGTCTTGTAGGTTAAATCAGGCCTTTAAAATGACTCCTCTGTAGTTCTGTGTCTTACAGTTTGGCCTCTCCCAGTCATCCTTGTAACTCCACTGCCCTCCAAGGATTCACAGAGAAGTGATTGACTGGCATTGACACTAGATAAATCATTCTGTTGATGGTGCCTAGGAAGTAATAAAATCCAGTTTTGCATCTCAGATCTGGAAACCAAACGAAGCCAGAAAAAGGAAATAGCAGTAAAAGCTGCATTTTGTCACAGAGTCAATGAGTATGTGACTGTGAATACCTACAAGGGGCAGGCAATCTCCAGAAGAAGAGGATGCTATTTCAGCAATCACCTTTAAACACAGACAAAAACTAGAAATAACGGATGATATCTCCATTACATAGGACTGTACCTCATTAATTTTCTTTGTGACCAAAAGAATATTAATATAGCAGCTTCCAGCCAGGGAGCTCAGAAAGCTTTAAAAACTCCAATTAGTCACACTTCTGAGTTTGGGCAATGCTATCTCTATTGTACAGATGGAACAGTGGTGACACAGGGAAGTTGTTTATCCAATGATCACAACCAGACTTTAGAGAAGGTAAAGCATAAGCCCTCAAATGCCTGCCCCCCATTCCTGTGCTTTGACCATCTTTCTGTCAAAGAGTCTTAATGAGCTTTATATACGTATAGAAATATCAATGCATAATAATCTGCCTTAGCATTCTGAGGGAAGGATAATAAACACAAGACATAAATCATTTATTAAAATGTCAGAAGTTATGACAATAAAAGATTGCTCCTGCCTTTGCTGAATTACATATGCAAATTTGCATACACTACAAAATGAACACCTTTAAATAAATGAATTAGAACTCCATGTAGAAATGACTCAGCCGTATTTGCATACAACATTTATTAGGAGGAGATGCCCTTATTTTTGGAATAAACAGGGAGAGCAAATCCCTGGAATCTGCTGAAGCAGCCTGTGCCTGCATCTCATCAGAGCACGCTGTCTTTCCTGCCAGTGTCTGCAAACAAATACAAGTTGTGCCCTGAAAAAAACATAACTGGCAGATTCAGGAAAACATTGATGCATCCCAAACGTTTATATGAGTTTACTGTATTGTTTGTAGTCTAAATAAATTAAAGCTACTGATTTTTTCTTTTTATTCTTTTCCTTTCAGACAGACAGGTTACTATTTTGGTAGACTTTGAATTCACCATTAGGACCAGGAGCTTCTACATTTATTTGAGGCAAACTCCATAGACTTTTAGCTGAAAGACAGTACAAATTTTCAGTCAGATCTGCCTCAAAGGTATTGATGCAATGAAAAAATATTGGAATTGGAAAGTACAGCATACCCTACCTATATCTCCATTGTCCAAAATTATCTGCAAAAGAGAACCGCAAAAAAAAAAAAAAAATCCTACCTGAAATCTAAATTATCTCATTCAATGTATTAATTCACAAAATTGTACTTTTCATAAGATTTAATGAAGTACTGAGCCTTCTTTGAGGCTTTCCCCCCCTCCCCCCTTTCCTTTGATTTCAATGTGGGGGCACCCAGCATCTGCATGTTCAGCAATGCTCAGGGCTGTTCAAAGCACAGGAAACTTTTCCATTGGTTGCAGCTAGAGTGCAGGGGCGAATGAGGACAGCAGGAGGAAGCGTGTCAGATCCCCCCCAGTCCCACCATGGGCGTCCCACGTGAGGCTCTGACTGCCTTGGCTTCTTCCTTTGGTGCTGGGTACTTGTTGAAGCGAAGAGCCTATGGAAATACCTGTGAGCTACATCTTCCCGGGCACGGTCACCGCAGCAGCAATCCTCCAAGTGTTCCAGGAGCTGTGCATGTTCACCACAACAACGGTCCTTAACGTATCAAATCCCTCACTGCACACCTTCGCGCTTTTTTCAGGAAGGTCTGACGCGTGTGTCGGTAGCGTTTGTTTGGAGCCCACACCTGTCCACTGCAGATCTGGGACCAGGATCCTGCAGCAGCTGCGCCGGACGCTCCGCGCGCGCGGCTCCGAAAGGGGTCTGAGGGCGCCCTCTGGCGGTGCTGCCGAAACCGCCGCCCCTTCCCCCGGCCAGTTCCCCCCGCGCAGGAGGTGGGGTGGCGCTGGGAGACCCGGGGTTCTGCATCTGACCTGGGCACGCCCGTCGTCCCCCCGGGTGGGTCCCGGCACATCCTCCGCAGGGGCTCGGCTGGTCTGTCCCTTTGCCCAGGGCCGGCGCGGCCTTTGCAGAGCTTCAGACTGGCACACCGTGCGGCTGGGTGGCTCCTCTCGCTGGTAGCACCTGACCAGAGCCACCAGTTGGACACAGAGACGTGGAGGAGGATGAGCTCCAGCTGCTCCAAGGGTCATAAAGCCACTCAAGGAAGGCCCTAAAGCTGTTAGGAATAGTGTCAATGATTTCCAGAGCAATGTGTGACCCCCAGGTGATGTTGCGAGAAGGAAGTTAATGTTTGTAACTCTTCTTGCTGCAGTAAATGTCCACATTTGAATCATAACCACAGGAAAGGCAGTGACAGTAATCTGTCTAGTATGGGTCTGATAAGCAAAGACTTAGAATTCAAGCATCATCCCCAAAGGTGAGCACTAATATAATCCAGACATAATCTAGCACCATTTAACTTTGAAGTATGAATTAAAAGAAACCCATATTTTGCTTGCCAAAGACATTTTCCTGTGATACTCTCAGTTCTCAGAGACATAATGCAACACAGATTGCCTTGGTACAAATGAATTTTGGACAGCTGGTTACGTTACCAGTAGTGCTATCCACCACACAGCTCTTCAGAAAACCTTTTCATGAAAAGGAAGCTGTGGTACTGTGGCCATTTGTGACCTTCCCATTTCTTTGTCACTCTGAAGTATAGGACACATGACAGCACCCTGTTTAAAGCTGGGTCACATAAAATCACCACACCTCAGCAGAGCAACCATCTGGCTTCACATCCTAGCTTCATTTCACTGAGTTTCCTTCTAAAAGACTTGAAGATACACCCTCTCACACGGAGCAACCTTTCCTATCTTAGCAGTTCAACCTTACATTTGTCAAGCTTCAGTATGTCAGTCATTTCAAGCCCATAGCTGTTATTTGGAGAAACTAGTTTTTAAAAGGAGAGTAAAGCACAGGTTTAAGTGAGGAACAGGGCAATGCCCTTCTGTAGCTCTTCAGTGGCTTGGTCATAACGTGCACCCCTCTGTACAATCCACTGGGCAAGTACAGAGCAACAGGGTGACTCCTGCTCTGGTTCATTGGCCTTCCAAGGAGTCAATTTTATAAGTATTATAGTTCAGCAGCTTTGGGAATTTCACTTGTAAACAAGTATATTTGCTTCCAAACAAGAGGATTTGTTCTAGCAATCTTAGCAGTGTCACCAGTAGATCTAGTGGCATTTCTAAAGAGTTTTGCAAGGCAAGGTACAGCCTGAAGAGATCTTCCTGATTTTCGTAATGACAGCAGCTTTCACTTTTTACTTCAGGTTAATTGAACATTGACAAATTCCATCCTTCTCATTATAAATAGGATAGGCTAATGCCTGGAACAGACTGAAACAAAACAAAAAGCTTCCCACACCAAGACGAACTTACCCTCAATCCATAAATAAATCAGAAGAAGAAAAATACATATCCGAGTGTCCTATCTTATCCTGAAAATACAGTGTGCACTGCTATGCATACTTTTTTTTTTGAGGGGAGGAAGAACAGAAAAGTATTTTCTCCATCTTCAGATACAATCTTGTCATGTTGGAGAGATGCCAATTAGCCTGCATTCCCTGCTGTCCATAATGGACTGAATATGTGCCTCCAGTCATTCCTCTGAAGTTATACTCTGGATGGATTTGTCCTTTTGTGTCCACTCATTGGGTTTTGCCAGACAGGTGCCAACAGGAGGGGGTAAGGAAATAGTGTCAAATGTGTCAAAAAGCAGTCATATATATCTGACCATTCTGAGCCTGAATATAATAAGTATTGACTTTTTTTCTCTTTCTTTTATATTTGGTACTATTAATTTAGCATTTTGTTACCATATCATTATTACAAAAAAACAAAACAGAATCAATATAAAGACAGCCATTTAGTTCTCAGTTTCCTGAGTTTCCACACATATTTGTGTACTGGCTTTGGATGTATGCGTTTTTGTAAAAGTTCTCTGCTATCATAAAAAAAAACGGGGGGGGGGGGGG
>WKFP01015563.1:457078-469133 GCA_011057875.1 Pterocles orientalis | reverse complement strand
TTCCATGATCTTCCCAGGCACAGAGGTGAGGCTCACCGGCCTGTAGTTGCCCGGGTCTTCTTTTCTCCCTTTCTTAAAAATGGGAGTAATATTTCCCTTTTTCCAGTCTTCGGGGACCTCCCCAGACAGCCAGGATTTTTCAAATATGATGGAGAGCGGCTCAGCAGCTACATCAGCCATCTCTTTCAGAACCCTAGGATGGATATCATCCGGTCCCATGGACTTACACACGTTCAATTTCATTCAGAACACGTTTCAATATCATTCAGAACCGGTAAAGAACAACATGCTCATTCAGCAATAGAGATAAGCACGGATCTCGGCCATTAATGGTTAGGAAAGAAGCATTCAGAAGGCTGAAGTAAACATATACTTCTCTTTTTCTGCTTTTTCTTTTTTAGTCACTAAATATGTCTATAAAGTCTATGATACCCAGTTCTACAACAGCAACCAGGTGGAGACATGCTTGTAGTAGAAGCCTCAAAGTGGACAGAGAAGGACCAGCAACCAAGTATTACTCACCTTAAGTCAGGTTGGTTGAACTGACACACTAGAAGATATTGTCAAACACAGGGCTAACACACATTCTGAACTTGTTGAACGTAATGAAAGGTGGCACTTGTATTTGCTCTCAGAAATGCTACACAGTGAAATACTTTTGTTCTCAACATGCAAAATTGCATGCTTTTTTATTAAATATAAATGGAATTGATACAGGGACATTGAAAACCATTTGAGCGATTTTATTTTTTGTTTCTATTACAGCTGAGTTCCTGAAAGTGAGTTCCCATGTATAAATCGTATATAAATTCATAAAAGTGTAATAAATATGGAACTAAAACTGAAGCTTTGTGTGAGCTAGTGGATATATGGATGGCATACTAGCTTAGTTTTACTTGTATTTCAGATCTGCAGTAGTTTGAGATACTTCTGTGCCAAAACTCTGTTACAATTTACACAGGAGCTCCACACGGAAAATTCAGAAACTGGAAAACACAAATTTGGAGATGCTCAGATTGTGAGTTTTTTGTTTGATATTGGTCCCATTTCTGCCAGAGTTATGATTATAAAGACATGTTGGTTTTATTATTAAAAGCCTTGTATGAGACTTTACATCTTGGGATATTGAGGTGCTTTCTGAAGAAGGAGGTATCAGTGTCTGCAGGTTTCAATTCAAACAAATTCTTCTCTAAAAAGTAAGCCTTCTAGTGTCTTTGGCAACACAGTTTCTGTACAGTGACTTTCCCCCTTGCTTGCATGAGAAGCTATTCTCTTCTTATAGGTAGAGTGAAGACCCTGTAAAGTGAAGAAATGTGAAATAAGTGTGGCATTGATAAGGTGCTGATGGAGCAGAGATTATTCAGTGTTTCTAATGCTATTTTTACAAACTCTGTGTTGAGACCCATTTAGCTGTTTTGATGCAAACAAGTGCAATGGTAGAATCCTTCTTAACCATCTTTCAGCCATTAAAGGATCTCAGAGGGGGCTTGTTCTTTTCTTTCACTCCTCAGCAGCAGCTTTTATCATGAATGGGAACACTGAGAAGAATGATTGGCTGGATTTTCCTAACTCCATCACTGCCTGTAGAACGTCTCAGAAGTTCAAAAAACGTTACTAGTTTACAGATGATGTAAACTAGATTGTCACAGAAAGGGTAGAGGAACACAGCTTTCACTTGCACATAAGACTGGCCCATTTCTAATTCAACTGTTAGGAAACCACTTGATGGTGCTGATCAAAACCTGTTGCTGCACAGCAGACAGGCGCTTATCAATAAAATTCATGAGGTTTAAGAACTTGTATTTTGTCTGTATTTTGGACATGGCTCCCAGGATATTCAAGCTGTCAAACAGGGCTAGTGCTTAAAAGTTAAGATAGCTTGTAGAAAATGTGACTGACTTGCAAAAGCATCTAAAAATGTCAAGTGGAGGGATTTACCTGTAAGTATGTACATAAAAAGGGGGCTGTTTCCTTTAATTTGGGAAAGCTAATAAAAGTTTTTCTATTGATTGCAATCTATCTTTAGCTGCACGCACCATCAATGAGCAAACCAGGTGACACTTCCACTTAAATTTATCTGCAATGCAGAAGAGGGAGTGAGCATAAATACAAATCAACAGCAAGGGATATCTGTTAGAGAAGGGAGCAAAAGAAAAAAAAGGAAAACATGTCTGAAGCTATTATGATTAACTTATCCTGGGAGATGCAAATTAAATATTTTTGTCATTTGGACAGAAAAATGTCTGCATCAAAGCCCTGGAAACAAATGCACTCACAAAGCTAATGTTACTGTAGAGGGAATTATAGTAACAGTGTAGATACTGAACAGCTGACATTTTAAGAGTTTAGTTTTCTCTTCGGTACACATAATGTTCATCTGTCTGGTCCAGAAAAAAAGACAGTGATAAGCTAAGCCACTACTTTCAGATGGCCTGAGAGAAGACACAGTGACAATTTCCCATCTAATTCTCAGTCGCTGTGACATTGTGAGCCTGAACTGTGCTATCTGTTACAGGTTATGTACAGACCAGATTTTCAATAAAAAACACAACACCTTAAAAGGTCTTTCTGAGCCATCCATGTAAGTGGCCAGTTGCCTTTGTAAAATATCTGATGAAGAGCATTTTTCTGAGAATGGCTGTCGCACCGTCACACCTGACACTGAGTGCAGAAGATTTTCTCTTGAAAATCTAGGCTTTTAAATTCACCTACAATTCTTTTATTATGGCTCTGGAGTTTACAGATGCAGGCTGTCTTGCATCTGATCAGACTGGAGGAAGGATACAGCAAGTGTGTGGTTCTACTGGGTAAGATATCTAACACGAAAGACAGAGAACATATAACAGCATCCAGGTTTGCTTATCATGGTCCCTGCTCGGGTCAAGGGAACATGAAAAGGGACAATTGTTTCAATCCTGGGTCAGGGTGTAATCCCTCTGTAGCATGCAGGTACTTTACCCTACAAATGAAATCCTCCACTGATCTAAATACTGTGGTTGTAATGGATCTATGCCAGTTGATTTCATCTGAAAGACTGATATTAAACTTCCTGAAGAAAATGTGATTTGCAATTTTTCAACAGGTTTAATTCAATCTTAAATTCAATTTGTTCATGCTATCTGTGACCTTTAAACAATCAATGGCTATACAATTTCAGTAATGACTCTTTAAAATTAGAATTATTGGAAAGGCTTACAAGTAGTTATATACAGAGTAAGGTGGTATTGATTGACCAGTGGAAGACATTGATTTGAACTGTAAGCAGGTATTATGCTAGAAGAATTGTATTACTGTACATCTTCTTGCCACTCTTATACTGAGTCACCTGTAAGCAGATTCATGGTATTTGTTTGATTATGGTTTTAATAGGCTTTTAATAGCTTGAGCAGATTTATGGCTGAGGAAACATGAAAGCCTGAAAAACATCGTGTAAAATGGATTGGAGGCCCAAGATTCCACAGGATTTTTGCATTTAATAGATTGTGAATTCTTGTGATTTACTGAACAAATATGCTTACCATATAAATATGAGTGTTTATACTGCGCCTGCAAATGAGCTTTCTCAGTATAAAATAAGAGTTGTATGCATTCTTTTTAATCTACATATTATGTTCCATCCTTACTTTAGCCAAACAGGAAATTTTGTGTGGACATTTGTGAAGCACACAGAGTGCATATGCACATGCTGTGTGTGTGGATTATTTCAGAAGAAATCTTCCAGTTTCAGTCAGGAAAAATAGAATATTCTGTCTAATCTACAATTAAATATATTGTTATTATGTCAAATGACACAACAACATAAACCAAAGAACTAAGGAATAAGAACTGCAACAATAATAGACACTGTTTAACCACAGAAGATGGTGCTCTCTGCATCAATGGACTTTTAATACAAATGTGAAAAGCGAAGACAGAGTGACTAATGTCGCAGCAGAAAATGGGTTGGTATACTCGGTCTAACTTTCATTGGTAGATAAGCAACCAATTGGGAAAAAAGGGGAAAGTTACAGCAGGAAGATTACACATAAAAGGTAAAATTATGTAGAGAATAAAAAGAGAACAAAACCCACAATGAAAAGAGGGGAAAGAAGAACAAACAGAAAGTCTGCATAGGTTAGAGAAAATTGAGTAAAACTTAAGTCCTGCAAAAAGAAGATCAAAGGTTCCTGGCAGACTTAGAATCTTACCCTTCATGTCTGCTACAGCAGTCTTTGCTTTTTCTGTTGTTCATCCCTTCTCTCATCAACATGGATCTGTGTTGCTAATTCTGCACTTGCACTGTGTGCAAGTCTCTTATTGGTGTCAGTGGAAATGTCAAGCATGAAATGTGTTTAGTATGTGCAACAGATTTGTACTGAGAGGAAAATTTTACCCTGGTTTTGTCTTCAGGCTTAACCCAGATCTGACCTTAGAAAAACATATGCAAAGCTGGGAGCTTGCAAAGTTCAAGTTAGATCTTTTAGGGGTCTGATTGTCATCTTGTACTGACTGTATACCCATCAATTTTTGTGAATTCAATGCAATGACTCTCCTGGACACATTTGTGAGAGTGAGTTTGAGCCCTCACAGTCTGTCATTTGGCAAACAGAGGATCTGAAACAGTTAAAAGGCATCACAGTTCTTCTGGTTTTGCTGCTCTCAGTAGGAGCTGAACACTTTGCAAAATCCAGAAATTGGATGTAAGTATCTAAACATCTGGCCTTTTCGAAAAATGAGGTTATTTATTTAGCTTACATAAAGCCTAATGGCTGCAAATCTGTTTTGATCTAAACTCTTCAGTTTAAGAAAAGCATATTAATGATACCTGGTATTTCTATATTTTTGTTTCTTGAATATTTTTCACGTCCATTTTTAAAAGTTCATAGGGATTTTTAAACTTTTTTCCCAGTTTGCTGTATGCTGAATATACACCAGTGTAATGCAGCATAATTTGATAATATGCCTGCAACTTTGCACATCTCCACTGTAAGAAATTCTATTCTGTTGCATTTGCAAAACAGAACAATTTGTCTCTTAAAAGTTCTTCCTCAGCTATGTTTCTGGAAAGCATAGTGAAGAGTTTGTATTTTGTTGAATTGATTGAGGAACATAACTGATGCCTAATTTTAAGGTTTATGCATGCTACAACATGACATGGAAGGGGCAAAAAGAAGCTGCATTACAAATAAAGTCTGGACATTAATTTGGTATGTAGACATGATATTTCTCTTAAGTCTTCAAATTTGCATGTCAGCTTCACGCAAAACTGTTTCCAGTAAGAGCTACAAGCATACCGCTGTAAATTTTATTGTTATTCTGCATCTATCACCCCTGCACACACACATCCACACAAACATACAAAACGATGAGGATAGTAGGGAATCTGGAGACTTTATTATTTTTTTACAAATATGCTTTTTATTTCTAATTTGAGAGCATCCTTACACAAAAGTGTAAGTGAAGGGTACTCTTTCAAAATCCTAGATGTGAGACCAATGCATGCTGAGCAATAATACTATTTCTGCTCTGGTGGGTATAGGCAATGGTTGGGCATGCTGGTGAGACATGAGGTTTCTCTCTTTTATAAACACATGGAAGAACATGTTCTAAAAACTCTGGGGACCACAAAATCCTGAGGAGCGAAACTAAGGAGGACCAGGTACCTGACAGGAGAACCAAGATGTATCTTGGATGAATGTTTACATCTTCAGAAGCTGTTAACAAAACTGTCCTCTTCTAAGGGCGGTTGAAGGGAAGGAACAAGGCAGCCAGGAGATTAGGATCCAGAAACATGCTCCCACCCAGGGGTTGGGCAGGCACCAGGTAAGAGCGAGTCAGGAGAGGCCTTGACGAGGGCCTTCCCTGGTGCTTGGGAGCACCTCAGAGCCCCAGCTTTTGACCCTAGGCTTGCCCTGACCATGGGCTGACCTGACCTGACCCACTGCTGTGGCACCTGCTTTGCCTGGACATCACTTGACACAGCCCCCCAGCCCCTGACTACGCTCAGCTCACTGGGGCAGGTGGGACTGTATCCACTGAGGCAAAGAGGGGAGGGCATGGACCTGCAAGCCTGTGAGCACCTGCTGGCTCATGGTCTATTGTCTGCACTGGCCCCTAATCTGTCTGTCTATTTGTCTATCTGTCTATCTGTCTATCTGTCTATCTGTCTATCTATCCATCATAAAGTAGCTATGCTCTTGTTCTTTTAAACCACATTGTTTTCATTGCTTATGAGTTTTCAGGTAACCTCAGAATGACTCTGAATCTCTACATTTGCCTGAATGCTGCCAAAAATATTTATTCATCTGAACACTTGCTTTGTAAATGCCTTTACTGGTATTCAGAAGACATACTTTCTTACTTTCCTGTTTCAAAATCTCAAGTCGTCCAGTCAAGGTCTAGAAGCTATTCTTAATGATCTGGGTGATCAACCATACAGTGCTCTAGTAAGCCAAGGCAAACTAATATCTGAAGTAAAAGCAAACTCTTAATCCTGCGCATGTTATACAGAGACACAGATGTTTTAATTTCTGAGACAAAATCTTATATTGTCCTTTTAACATTTGCTGAAATGCTACTCAACATTCAAGGTTTAGTATGTTTTATGATTGCAGTTCTCTCATGGAAGCCTTCTGTTTCCATGGAATTGTTTGCCAGAATCCAATCTTCCATTTAAATTAAAAAAAAAATACATTTTGATACCTATCTACATTACTAGGCTTTTTTTCTCTCAGGCAATATAGATGTAGACAGCATAAAACAGATGCAGTGCTCTATTCTACAAATAGCTTGAAACAATGGTTCAGGAAGGTGCAATGTGTCCTCTTTAAAACAGTGGTATATTAAGTGTGAAACGGAAAGGTGTAATCAAGAAAACTATAAACATTTCACTATTGCTTATGCAATTTGGATCATAAAGTCAGGGTACTAACTCACACCCTAGCTACTCTCATGATACTAAATGTTGACAAATTTACCACAGGCTGAGGTCCAAATGCAAAAAACTGTAGCTTAAAGGCAGTCAAGAGGGCAGATGAACAGTTTCTACATGATTTTGTGTCCTGGGTTAACTTTCTCCATAACAGCTATCAGGAGGCTATGTTTTGGATTTGTGCTCAGAGGAAAGCTGATAAAAAGTGATGTTTATACGGCTGCCAAGGTCTTTCAGCTTCTCTGGCTGTCCACAAACAGGAGAAGCTGGAAGAGAGCACAGCCCCAGTTACTAGCCCAGGATTTGATCTCAGGTTTGGGACTGAGACCCAAAGTGGCCAATAATCTATTCCATAACATACATGTCATGCCCAGTATATAAATGAGGACCCTCCAGAAGCTCACCCCTTTTTGTTCCGGATCCCTTTTGCTCCAGATCATCTCTCTCCCCGTGGTCCCTCTGCCAAAGCCTTCTTTCCCCTCCTCAGTCAGCTCTTGGTCTGGGACACTCAGACTGTTATCTCCATTCCATGAGTACAGTTTTGGGAGTCTCCCTCCTCTGGGATCATTAGCGGGGAAGAGGCTGAGCCTTGGTCATCAGGTGTGGGGGCAGTATCACTGTGTATCACTCATTTGTATATTTGTAGATACAGTTATTTTCAATATTATTATAGTTTACTTATTAAATTGTTTTTATCTCAACCCACAAGTCCTTTTTCCCTTTACCCCTTTAATTCTCTCCCTGATCCTTGGATGGGTGAGGGTGAGCGAACAGGTTGTGTGAGGTTGGCTCCCAGCCAAGGGCAAACCCATCACATTTTGTAGCATACTAAAATGTTTGGAAAACATTATGTACATTTAAATTAACTGTTTAAGTTACACCGTAGGGTGAGACAAGCTCCCGAGTTACACCCCATGGATTGTTACACTGAGCCCTGATTCCAGGGCACTGGTCCCAGAACTGAATGTGGGCATAATTCAACTCAGAAGCTTGGTCTATGTGGACTGAAAAGTTCACGCCTGTGCAAATGGAAGGGTCATTTGACACAAAATGTCCTTGACTAGAGCATGAATTCAGAGTATGCAAGATAAAGACTGAAAAGATTGTGTTCAGCCTAAGTGAGGTTCAGGCAATGTCTTGGTTCAGACTGAAACACCTGAGGCTTCCTGCTAATTGATTGAAACAGTAACTGGTTTGAGAAGCAGAATTAATCTCCGTCCAATCCTAGCAAATCCCTTTGTTAGTGGGACTTTCCTTCTATTTTTGCAAAGACCACAGCTTTAAACAAGAATAACAAAACCCAAGTTGATCCACCACTCTGAACAAATACATAACAATGCTTAATATAGTACCCCAGCAGTTGAAAAGTCTTTCAGCCCCTAGGATGACTTTTCCAGTCACTCTGGCATTGTTGCCAGGGCTGGGGCCACTAATAGGCCTTAATAACCCAGCCCAGCCCAGCCCCACCTGGTACCTCCAAATCTCTGCCTGTGGGCCTATTTCAGTGCAGGCCTGGGCCCTCTGCTCTCTCCTGAGCTGAACTGTAGGTGCATCTGTCTCCAGCCCTCTCTATGGCAGTGCTTCTTGGAGGGACCTTGGGCCTATGCTGTAAGTAGCCTGGCTCCAGTACTGTTTTCCCATTGGACCTCACAGACCTGTGCTGTAGTTCCAGTCTCTCTATCCCTGTCTGATCTTGTTCCTGACTGGACCCCCTAGATGGATCCTGGCCTGGTTTGCTGCTTGCTGCGTAGTTGCTCTCCTCTGCTCTAGTACATGATTCTGCCTGCTGTGATCAGGTCCTGTGGGATAGCACCTGTTGGTGAGGGTATAGGCTATGCCAGGCCACCTTTAGCTTCTGGCTCCTCCTCCACTGTGAGACAGTCCCACTCCTTCTGCTCCCTGGAAACTGCAGGAAAGGGGGACACAGATCCTATGCCCTTGTTGGGAGTGCCTGGGGCCTGGTATATGCACCAAACTTGGCTGAAGGAAGTCTGTAGAAGGAGGGCCTCACCAGGCTGAGGAATGAAGTGCTTAGCCTTGCAAATATGGTGTCAGTTCTGTAATGTGTGCTGGCAAAGATGATGAGGAGATGTTGATTTGATTTCACACTTGAAGGGCCTATTTAGAGTTTGAATTTGGCATGCTCTTAAGTGCCAAAACCTCTCTTAGGCCCTGTTGAGGATCTGCGTCTCCACTAAACAGGCTCACAGCAGGGGTAATTATGTAGTGTAGAGCCTGTTTCTCCCTATGCTTCTGTCCTAACACCATCCACTCCACTAGAGCACCTATCTCAGGGTTTGAAGATGGGATTTTTCTGTATTTTTACTACTACTCCTAAAAATGTAGTTTAGGAGTAGCTATGGACACTGGTAACTATTGCTTTGTCTCTGACTATCACCCATCTGCACAGCCTATCTTCAGGCAGTCTGCCCAGATTTCCCCGCTGAAACGATAGCAGACATAACTATTGAAAGTTCTCCTGCATGTGAGATGGTCTGGCTGGTCTGGAGGCTGCTAATGGAAGAGGAGCAGTTGCTGTTGTGGGCGCACATAGACTGCTCTTTTTGACCTTCCCAGGCAGTGAAGAATTTTGACTATTTTAACATAATTAACAAACACAAAACATTCTTTGTGTTTCTTTTGTAGTCTTGCCTTCATGCTACCTTAAGTGCCAAAACCAAACATGAGGTAATTTAACTACAAGTTACTGGGGGGAAAAAAAAAAAGCCTTATAGAATAATCTCAAAATAAATTTTATGTCTGCAGTTTCATGGATGAAACACTTCAGTGTGATGATTTCAATCTAAATGGCTTAATCAAACTATTTTTATGGTTTGTCATTTCTTATTCATCTGAGCTACTTACCAAGTATAAAATATCTGTGTAATTTGTTATTGCTTTTGTATTTCTGGAGGAAGATGTGAATCTGTTATGGGTTTTTTTTAGGACAGTTCTTTGCTGGAAAAGTGAGCAGAGTTTTGAATTCTAAATATAGGTTTTAAACATTTAAGTTTTTTTTGTTCCTTTATCACTATGTCCTTCAATAACAGACTAATTTGTACATATATATCTGGACAGAAACAAGCTTCAAAGATCACAGAAAATTATTTTAACAATATCTCAGAAGGTGGCCTCCAACAGCAATTTTTATTGCTGCAAGGGATGCTATAAAATAGATTTTTACCTTGTGTCTGTTCCCACATTGCATTCACGCTCTTCTCTGTCAGGGACAGTTATATTTTTACTTCTTTATCCTCTAACCGACTCCTCACTGGTTCCCTCATATCTCACAGGATTCATAAGACTTTGAGAGAGAGTTTTCAAAAAAAATTTAATGGTGTCTGCCATTTTTTTATGAGCTCAAGTTCATTGTATCATAAAGAACGGAAAAGATATACCATTATTATTTGTACTGAAAGACCAGGATAATGCAAATAAGCTAAGGATAAATTGTTATAAATGATTTATCCATACTAATGGAGATTGTTCACAGAATTAAAACTGTGTATATGGTGTGTATCAGGCCTGAGACCAGGGGGTGGGGGTCAGGGAAGTTTGGTAGTGTCTCCATTCAGGAAATGGAAACTCAAAAAATTCAATTCAGCAAAGTATTTCAGTACTTTAGGACTTTCTTTAAGCAACTTCCGTCATTGTTAGTGTTATTTTTAGGAAATATTTAGTGCCTAGGACTAGGAACACCTAAATCTATGAAATACATGGCTTTATCACAACCTCACAGGAAACCTGTTGCAGCTGTAGGAACTGGATTGCAGCCTCCTTATTATGAATCCAGTACCATTACCTCAAATTAATTTATTTTATGGATATTTGGACAGCAAAATCTTGGCCTTTTTACATGCATTCTGGCTTCTCAGGTTTACACTGATGGCAGATTACAAAGTCTAACAGACAGTTCTGTTTTTCTTTTTGTCTGTGCTGTCCTTCAGCATTTGTACCAGTCAGTTTAGTTTCTATTTCTGACTGAGAGCAAGTGATTGCACTAATCAGTTAAAGCAGATATAAAGTAGACATAATGGATATAGGCTCTTTTAAGCCTATTGAGACAACAGAAGAACGAAGGAGAGCTGTAAGATCTTATTTTATTAAGAAATAATGTGGTATTCTGTTGAATAGGGAGACAATTCACGTTAAGTTGTATTTTAGTTGATGTGGATGTACACAAATATCTTAATGATGCTATTTAATTTTTGTTGAAGGTTTGTTAAATAAAACTGGGGTTTTGGGGGTTTGTGTTTAGGAATTTTGCAACCTGAAAGTGAGAGGTGGGAGATCAATTGAAAGAAACTCATCTGTAATGACAGAAACAATGTTGCTCTTAGGGACCATGATTTAAATGTGGTATAATGTCTTTACCTCATGCTGTTGGGGGAAATGAGGGGCATTAGTACAAGTTAACCAAGCACTTTGCTGGGAGCAGTTAATTTCTGCGTCATGAATGGTCA
Source organism: Pterocles orientalis (assembly GCA_011057875.1). Taxonomy (NCBI): domain Eukaryota; kingdom Metazoa; phylum Chordata; class Aves; order Pterocliformes; family Pteroclidae; genus Pterocles; species Pterocles orientalis. The sequence continues at coordinate 457,760 of WKFP01015563.1, read as the reverse complement.
TATTGCTTATTCTGGCAGTGTAAGGATCCTCCCCCTCTACTCAGCTGTGGTGCGGCCATGTCTGGAGTGCTGTGTCCAATTCTTGGCTTCTCAGTGCAAGAGAGACGTGGCACTACTGGAGAGAGTCCAGTGGAGGGGCTACAAAGATGATCAGGGGACTGGAGCATCTCTCCTATGAGGAAAGGCTTGTGTAGCCTGGAGAAGACTGAGAGGGGATCTAATCAATGTTTACAAATATCTAAATTGAGGGTGTCAAGAGGATGGGGACAGACTATTTTCGGTGGTGCCCAGTGACAGGACAAGAGGCAAAGGGCACAAAAATGAAACACAGGAAGTTCCATCTGAATAGGAGGAGAAGTTAATTTACTGTGAAGGTGACAGAACACTGGAACACATTGCCCCGAGAATTTGTAGAGTTGTGGCGGGTTGGCCCTTGGCTGGGGGCCAAACCACACACACCCGCTCACACAGTCCCTGCCCCCACCCAATCATAGGGGAGAGAATTAAAGAGGTAAATGGCAAAGAGGACTCGTGAGTTGAGATAAGGACAATTTAATAGCTAAACTACAATAATATTGGAAATAATACCATATACAAATATACAATGTGATACACAATGATACTGCCCCTCCCCACCTGATGCCCAGTCCCAGCCCAGTCCCTGGAGGAGGGAGGGAATGGA
>WKFP01015563.1:434345-449107 GCA_011057875.1 Pterocles orientalis | reverse complement strand
TCTTCTCTGTGACATCCAGTGATAGGACAAGGGGCAATGGGCTCAAGCTGGAACATAGGAGGTTCCACTTGAATATGAGAAAAAACTTCTTTACAGTGAGGGTGACAGAGCACTGGAACAGGCTGCCCAGAGAGGTTGTGGAGTCTCCTTCTCTGGAGACATTCAAAGCCCGCCTGGATGCGTTCCTGTGCGATCTGATTTAGGTGTTCCTGCTCCGGCAGGGGGATTGGACTAGATGATCTTTCGAGGTCCCTTCCAATCCCTAACATTCTGTGAGTCTGTGATTCTGTGATTCTGTGATTCTGTGATGATTCTGTGTGATTCTGTATGATTCTGTGATTCTGTGATGATTCTGTGGTGATTCTGTGGTGATTCTGTGGTGATTCTGTGGTGATTCTGTGGTGATTCTGTGGTGATTCTGTGGTGATTCTGTGGTGATTCTGTGGTGATTCTGTGGTGATTCTGTGGTGATTCTGTGATGATTCTGTGGTGATTCTGTGATGATTCTGTGATCCTGTGATTAAATGTTCAAAATGGCTCAGCTCCACCAAAGGGAGCTGTTCTGTCTAGTAAAGGTTTGTGTAAATATTGTCACAATATTCCCTTGACATCACTTCAGGGTAAGGTAACAACTGTGCTCTTCTGTATTTTTATAAGAATAAAGAAATTCTGAAATCATGTAACCTTGGAGTAGCAGCAACTGTTTATATTTTTGTTGAGAAATAGGGAAGAGACTTTTTTTCTCCCTTGATGTGGTTATGTGGTTTAGTCAAGGATGGAGTTCAACATAGTTTTTAAACCAATATTTGAATTTTTTTTAGATATGTTTATATATGGTAGTCTGACCCCACCAAGCACTCTCAATATCTCTTCTTATTGGAAAAAACAGCAGTGAAGTATGTGCTGCAGTGAGTTCACTGTCACTCAATAGCTGAATTACACTTGTTTGACAGCTTTCCTTGCCACAAAATGAAGGTGTGTACTAAGCACTGAAGGGACTGCACAGAGCTAGTACCTGCCTTAAGGTAATAACATTCTTAAGTTACTGTTGTAAGAACTTAGTGCTCTTAGTCCCTGAATATTGATCATCTCATATCTTCCTTTTTGGGGAGGGATTATAAAATTATTGTTACTGAGTGAAGATATTTAAGGATGTTTCTTATCTTGAAGATGGAGCTGCATTTCTAATCACCTGAATAATATGGTTGTCTTTTTTTCATTTGTCTCTATGTACACATCTAAAGGAAGATCTATACATGTACCTCATCTGTATCTCTCTCTCTCTCTACCTATATATAAAGAAAGTAACCTTCCAAAATTATTTGACAGTATTTAGTTATTCCTGTTGAATCACATCATCTAAACCTCAAATCTTTCTATCTAAGTTTAGTGATACAAGGCACTAGATATAATTTAAACTTTGGAAGATACAAATTCTAGCTTGGCAATTATGAGGGTTATGAACTTGGAAGATGGTATGTAGCATAAAAAGAGCAATGAAGAATCTGCTGAATTTCTGATAAGGAAAAATCAATGGTACTATCTCATCAATAATGATCATTACAGAAGGAAAGGGGAATGTAGGCTTCTGGACTAATATTAAAAATAGTAACAAGAATGGTTCATTCATGGAATTAAAGTCATACAAATACCTGTGCTCATAAATACAATAGATAGATGCAAGAATAGTTAATAGAATTAGCATATCAAATGAATTAGTCTTGTAGAGAAAATTATTAATTGAACCTTTGTCTAGTTTTGATAATTTTTATTTTAACGGCTAGCTAGCAGAAAATCCATTGAAACAAAATTGTACCAAGTTTGCTGGTGGTTTTCCATTGTTTCACCAAGATATTTTGCCTTTAAATTCAAAGTATTTCAACTTAAATTTGACTTTGTAACATCAAAGAAGTCTCAATTAAAACAAACACTTAGGTCAGAGAAAAAGTAGTATGAGAAATGTTATTTTTGTGAAATTGACAAAAAAAAACCCCAAATCCTGCCACTGCCGTGATAAAACAGTTGAAGGGCCCACCTGTAACTAAAAACATTATCTGCAGAATAAAGCAGAAAATAGATATTAATTTCGCACACTTCTGTCTTTGGGAGCTGTAATTCTTCATTTATTATTTTAGATAGCAAGTTCAGTAAAAACTATATATTCAAAGCTTATGTAGGTCCTTCAAGTTTACACAAAGCAACATATGACTTCTCATATTATGTAGATTAAAGACATTTTTTTAATATCTGCAGAAGTAATTAGTCTGTTATGCACTTAAACTGACTTTTAAAAAGATTTTTCCAGAAATTATGTTTAAGTGCAACACATGCTACCGCTGTTGATTTAGACCATCAGACATATTAAATATATTACTTCAAGAAGGACCGAAGGTGCTATAGCTGGGAGAATTTGCTCGAGAAGTGATATTCCAATACTGTCTCTAAGCCTAGGCTGTTGGTGCTGACAGAGCATGTTTTCTTTGCCTTGCTTCAGCAATTCTTAGGAAATCTTGAAAAGGCTCAGCAACATATTTTTTTTTCTTCTGAAAATGGATTTTTTTTTTTAAATTTCCTTTTATTTGATTGTTACATTTGAGAGCAACCTACTGTTTTCTTGTTGCTGCATATGTTTAGCTCAACAGTGGTCTTTTCATAACTGCAGAATATGGAGATTATTTACCTTTAGGAAATACACATCCTAAGGAAAGATGTTAAAGATCATGTAGCCTTTAATATCAACTCAACTTTATGATAGTCTAGCTTATTGTTTAAAAAGTAGTTTTTTGGGAACTCTCAATTAAGGTGAATGTACTGTCAGATTAATATATTGTAAATCCAGATACCACATTGATAACAGTGACAAATTAGTGCTGATCATTTCAGAAAAACATAACCTTTAGTTCTTACTGCCTGATTGCTTGTACTGCTGTCTTTTATTCCTCTTCAGTCTAATGCTCTAAAGTGCAACCTCTTTGATGCAGAAAATTTTATTCATGTTTCTGCATTGCCTAATGACATTCACTGATAATAGTAGGTAATGTTGTTTGGGGCCTGTAGGTAGACAAAATATTGAACATGTCCAGAGTTATCTTTCTGCCAAGGTTCACCAGATACTAAGCTCTCACACGCCATATTTCCATTACAGAAAAAATCTGTTGGTATTCTAGTATGATTACTACACAGAAGGGGTTGCAAACAGGCACTATCTTCCCTCTTTCAGGAGTCTCAGCTTAAGGGCAAAATTCAGATGATCAAAAATCAGCTTTTGTCACAAGGACTGTGTGATTAGATATGAGAAAATCCCTGTAGGTAGTTAAGGCAAAGAGCAAGATGTGTCCTGTCTTAAGAAAGCTCCAGTATTGCAGTATTTTCTTTCAATATGTAAAGTTTCTAAGCTTCCTAACACTTTCTGCAGGTAGTATTTGATAACCAGAGCAGCTAGTCATAGTCTCTTTTTGTTGTTGGGTAATGGTTTTACTCTAAATTCAAGTAACTGTTTGTAATGAAACTCTTAATACCTCAAGTGTCATAGATAAGGAATCTCCTCCTTCCTTCTGCCTCTCTTAATTTATTATTTATTGGGCAGTGGTTTAATAATATTTCTATTTGTTCTAAATCAAGCTAAATCAGACTGAAATGAAGAAGTGTCATTTTGACTAAACAAATCTACTATGAAATATAGGTTCTTCAAATTGGGTTCTGTCAATTTCTAATACAGTTCTGTGTCTTCTGTAAGACAGAAGATATTTCCTCATATCTAGATCTTACTGAAACAATGATTTCCATCTTTCTTCATGTAGGTGGAATTCGTGAAATATCTTGGGGCTATAGTGGGTGCACTGCTATGTGTGCTCCGAAGACTGTCTACACAAGTATATATAAGCATATATTTTTGACTTCCCACAAACACTAGAATTCTGTTGTGCAGCAGTTATTTAGATTATGGTACTGTATTAATGTGTTAGGATTCTGTCAATGTAATTGTTAGTTAGGTATAGTTTTGGTAAATGACCTCTTTAAATGTAAGAAGAGGATATTGACATAGCAGTCTGGTTCTCAATTAGTCCTTTAATTGCTTACAACTAATAAGATCAGAACAGGTCAGCAATGAAATGGTCTTGTCAAGTTAACAGCCAGAGGAAAGCTTTGGAAAGTAAATCTGCTTAATGAAGGGAGCAGTGAAATGGTTTGTTCACCTAAATTTGCTTCAGAATTAAAGGTGGACTCTTGTAAGTTTAATAAGTTATTTTGTCCCAGCTTCCCTGTTTTGGAGACCATTGACTCAAAAGTTTTATTTTTAAATAAATCATGGCCCAGATACTTTGCTTTACACATCAGTTGCATAGGATGTAGCGCCTGAGTTCTTGGTCCACTGATGCTTATTTAGCCTTTTGGAGATTTCAGGAGACTGCAGTGAGCTGCCATCTCCTGATGGCAATGTAAATCTTACATGGGCTCCTGGTATCAGGGACAAATCTACACACTACAGGGCCTTAATTATAATTTAGAAGTACCAAGAAATTATACTGAAATCCTGCTTTGAACCAATAGCCTTCATGTCCTCCCGTCTCTGGCATATTGCATCTGTAGGTAGGCATAGGATCAGCTTGGACTGGTCATGTATATGGTAAGTGGTTAAAGTCAGCAGTCTGGAGTTTCTGCCTTGCATCACACTTTTGTGTAGGCTTCTGTGTGAATGGAGAAATATAGTAAGTGCTTACTTACAGACACGGTTTACAACTTTATGGGTTTAAAGAACTTTTAAAGATTGGATTGTGAGTAGCTTTAGCAGACAGACAAACATGCACCAAAATGTTAAATATAGTTTAGTACCCATTTTCTGGTAAAAAACTAAAATAAATATTTTAGAATTAAGCATAGTTAAACTACTTCTCAGAAAGGGTAATCAGGCATTGGAATGCACTGCCCAGGGAGGTGGTGGAGTCACCGACCATGGGAGTGTTCAAGAAACGTTTGGACCTTGTGTTGAGGAATATGATTTAGCTGGGAAGTATTGGTAATGGTTGGACTAGATGATCTTCTAGGTCTTTTCCAACCTTGATGATTCTGTGATTCTGTGATCCTGTAAACATTTATAGCAAAACACCACAGGCCAACATCAGGTACAGAGAGAATATGGCATTTAAGATAAATGAAGTGTTAACAAAATAAAAGGTCACAATAAATAAACATATAGAGCAGTGTCAAAAAAGGTAATATATTAGTTTGAGCTTGACTGGATGAGATGTACCAAAGGATGTCTTGCTGGGATGTTTGAAAGGTTCTTGTGCTATTAAGGGCTCACTTGAATTTAAAATGACTGGATAATCTAATTCCTTTATCATCCTTTGACCAGCTCAGAGCTGAGATTTGTGATGTGAAACTTAATTTAAGATCCTTACTAAAGGTTCTGTTAAAAAAAAAAAAGTAGACTGCATGATAAAAGCAAATTTGCAGAGCTTTTAAAAGAAAGCTATGTCTGGAGACTAACTGTCCCAGTGAAGTGGGGTGGGTTTTCTTTTTTCTCCCTCAATAGGCTTCATTACTTTCCTCCTTTACTGGCATTAACTCTGTCAAAACACTTAGTTTGGAATATAGAATATTTCTGTCTATGCAGTGCAGCTTAGAAGCCAAAATAATGTATATTCTTAAAGAAAACTGCCTGGGAAAAATTTGACCATGATTTTGAAGGTCACACTGAATTGTAGCCATTGATACATACAGTATTTTAAGATCTATTAGAAGATTTTATTTTTTGCAAAAATAAAAAATACATTGAAAAAGGCAACACAGCTCTATAAATCTAGGATATGTTAAAGCTGGTAAAGTATGTTAAAGCATAAAATGCTAAATTCAGCAAGTTTTATGGCTAAATATGCCATATAAAAGCATACACTTGTAGCTACTAGAAGGAAAAATAATTGTCTAAATAGACAAGAGAGCATAATGTTAGAGACTCATACAGCTTATCAGTTGGAAGTTATTAAAGTTACAGTAAACCTAAACTGCAATAAAAAATACTTTGTTCTAAAAGTTTACAAATGGCCTGTATGTCTAAACTACACAGAACAAAAAGAACTTGGAACCTGGCATGGAAGATTGGGAGCATTTTACATCATGACCTTTATTTTTTTTTTTTTTTCCCCCTCAGAGTATAAATTTTTCAAAATGTTGTGTCTACAAAACAAAAATTAGAGTGCTCTTTATCTTCCATGTAACTACCGTATGTAAACGTAGTGGTTTGCAGACCAGTCACTGGTCCACAGTGTGTCTCACTGACCTCAGTATTTACAAGACTGGCATTTCTTTGTGCTCTCATCCAGTTTTGCTGAAACTCAATGAAAGTTTATGTAAATAATCTCATGTTGGTATATAGAAATCAGATTGAGTTGCAGTTGGTAGGTTTGTTGTTTTTTCATAGTTCCTTTAGCTTTCTGTTTCTACCTTTCTTTATATATTCCTATTCTGTTCACAGCTCTGGTACTCTTTTATGCCTTCCCTATAAGTCAAGCAAATCTAGTCTGCAATTTGCTGAGGCACTTAAGATAATTAGGTATCATAACATTTTCCATTGCCGCATTAGTTTTATACATCTTTAAATCACTGTAAAATGAAATAAAATATGGGGATTACATTAGCTATGACTTCCAGCTGAACATCAGAGTCTAGGGCACCTGAACTTGGTTGGTTTAGTAGCAGCTGTCTTTGGAGGTGGCCTTACTCACCCTCCCTGCCTACCTGGGTCCTTCTAGCAGCTCTCCTTCTGACTTGCTTCCTTATCCTGTTTTTGTCTTCAGACTTCTGGAAAGAATTTTACTTCCTTGATGTTGCTGTTATGCCGTGAGACTTTGTAACCCTTGGTTGGGTATCTACCCTGCCTTGTAAAGTCTTGGTAGACTTCCCTGTTGGTGTACTCCCTTTAGTGGGGTCCTTTGATATTTTCTTGACTGGGAAGTGAAAAAAAAAAATGTCCAAGCAGGGTGAATCAGGATTATAAAACACCTAGGCGCTCTCCTTTGCGACATCGCACATCTAACCATGGATCCTGAGAAGGAAACAAAGTAATGAAATACCTGGACATTGGCCTCTCTTCTCCTCCCTGGGTCTAGTCCATTACTGCTCCTGAGCAGCAGTTGCTATGTGTGCGGTCATTTTGTAATGCTGGAACTGACTCTGAGAAACAGCACACAGAAGAGCCTGACATCTTGTGTAGAATGCCACAGTTTATTAGAAAACACAACCTGATAAAAGTTCGGGGCAGGTTCCTTCTTTATTTGGTACTCCATCAATTCGGCAAGCATAGCACTTATTTTGACAGTTCTACAGCTTCCTGTTTCTCTTTTTAGAGTGAATTAACTGATCATTGTGTGTATTGTGTGGGAACTGCTAAGCATAGTAATCTCATTAATAATAATTCCCTTCATATATTAGGTGCAAAGACATTGCTATACACTGAATGAAACAATTTGTTGGGTTAGAATAGCTTCCAGCAGGAGATTGATGGTTTAAAGAAATATGACTTGTGCATTCCAGTTCCTCTGAGGTATCCCTTCAGTTCTGTTTTGTCAAAAAAAAAAATTCTCTCAGAAAGAAAAAAATCTTCCTTGGTATACACAGATGCCTTGCTGACAATCTCAACCCAGAAGCCATCCATGTAATTACTTTCAGTTAATAACATGGACAGTGAAGAAATTATCCAATCCTTTTGTGAAGTCCAGTCATACTAGTAAATCTGATAAAATTATTGTAAGGAATTAACCCTGTTCATGTCAGTGAAACTGGTTTCTGTGACAAAGGGAAGGAACTGACCCACAACTAAGTTCATTAAGTCCAAAGAACTAGAAGGGAATTCTCTGACAGTGAGGTCACTGCTTTTTGTTATTACCATAATTCATGTGTTATAACTCCTTTCAGAATGCTGATGGTAGAAAACTGTAGGAAAAAAAATACTATATGTGGATTTTGAAGTAAATTATTTCTGTCCCTCATTTCCCTGTCCTGGCCCACCCAAGCATGAAAACTCTTAAAATAGGAAATACAGATCTGAACTTCTGCTCCTGATTTGGCCTGAGTCCATGTTTTCCAATTTCATTGCCACTGCCAGGGTTCATTCAGTTCTGAGCAGGGCATGGTACGCCAATTTCTTCTCTGAATTATCCTCATGATCCTTTCTGGTGCTGGGCCAGTAGGTGTCACTCTCTGTGTAAGGCAAAAAGTCAAACAGAGGTTAAAAAAAAGGATTTTCTGTGTACAGGGTAATTTTGCTTCAGAACTTCACAGTTAACATGTTAATAATACAGCAGCGTGAAGTAAGGACACAATAAAATAAACTCAGGAAATATATGGTGCTTTTTCTTGAAAATTATTTAAATGAAATTGAAATAGAGGATGACTTCTAATCCTATGAGTTTACTTCCTGAACTCAATTAGGTTTTGAAATCAGATTGTCCGCATGCATCTTATTGTGACCGAAAGAAACTAAATGCTACATGGAGTTACCTACTTTCACATCAAAATGAAAAGTAGTAAGATTCCAGTTAATTCGATTAAAGCTAGACTAAAAAAAAAAAGTTTGGTTTTATCTTTAGCTTGTACCTCAGTTGTGTGTTCTTTACACACTAAACACATTTAGTGTTAAACAGTTACTTTAAAAATAATTTTCACCTTTTGTTTAAAAAAAGAGCCTTCATCTTAGTTTTCTTTTGTATATATAATATTGTAGTAAAAAGACAACTTCAAAGAGATTATTTGAAAGATGCAAGAGTGTTTGTTGTTTTCTCCTGGCTTGACTACAATACTGAAGCTGCAGTAAAGTCTTCCTTAGCTCCGATTATTATCATAGTAAAAGAAATTATGTTGCTAATGGCAGAGTAATGAAGATTCTCAGCACATTTTACAATGAAATCTGCACAGATTTAAAACAAATAACTTCCTGAGCACGGCTTTTCCCCTCTTTTTTTTCTGTTGAAATTCCGGTGCTATTGGAACACAGAAGACAGGCAGACTTGCCCTCTCATATTTCTAATTAACAAGAAATTACTGCTCCTTTTTCTGGTTTGTAGAAACTTTTGGTGTAAAGTTATCTTCATACAACATTTAATTTTTAGTGGTATCTTGCTCTTGAGTAAGAGCAATAACTGTTCCAAGGCTAGGTCATTTAATTATGTTGTAGAAATACAATGTAGTGTAATCCCAGTGCTCCTTTTTTTGTGCATGAGGAGTGATCTTTCCCTTTTACCATTTTTGAAACAGAAATGGTAGTTTTTATATTTTTTATCTTCTACTAATCTGGATTTTTTCATCTCATTTTAAAAAAACATTGCTCTGACAACAGAGACCATTTTCAGGAATCTTTTGTTCCTTTCTTGCTGAGCCGTGATAATATGGAATAATTTTGAAGAAAAATGAACTCAGATGTTTCCAAAATATTCTTCCAGATAAAGTAGCAAGAAGCCTTGAATTACATGGGTTGTTAAAATACAGCATTCTTCTGTTGAAGAACATTGTTCAGCAAATTATCTAGTATCACAGGGAAATGGTGCACTGTCTTTCCCCTGCTTCCTTGTTTCCACTGAGGTTTGCATTCTAGTGAAAACAGGCTTCACTACTCCAGATCTTCTGATGTTCTGATCACATATGGTTTGTTTAGGTCACCAATGAACATTTAGTTGAGCACCACATTGGGAAGTGCATATTATTTGGGGAATATAAAGAGTCAGTGTTGCTCTGTGGATAACTTTATCCTACCTGTATAATGTCTGTTTACAATGTGTTTTTTTCAAGACATTTTTCACTGCTTCCACCCATGTTTTTCATTAGGAAAGATTTTTGGTCTTGAATAGCATATGGTTTCTTAAGAATTCCGCTCAGCTTAGCTATGAGCGCTGTACAAGCACAACAAGGTGCATGGGATACTTTCTTCCTGCGCACATGCAAAATAGACAGCTGCATGATTTACTCTCACCCTACGAAAGAATGACAATAGTTTAGAGAAGGATGAGAGAGTCTAAAGACATCCCAACACAGTAGGGTTTTTTTTGCTGGTGGAATTTGCTCCTGGAGGTCTACCGAATAAGAGTAACACGGCCTATGTGTGCTTAAGGTCACTGGCAACTGAGGAACTGTAATATATCCACCTACAAAAGAAGTTATTTATTTAAGTGGAGCTGCTTTGCTCCCTGTATAGCACAAGGCAGAGTTGTCTCAATAAGGACTCTGAAATAGGTTATAGGAGTAGGTACCATCTAAAATTTGACCCAGTCTTTTTTGTTTTTTTTTCAAATTGAGAAGAGGCCATTGAAGTACTTAAATCTCCAAATGCAGTGTATGTAGTTCTGTATGTGACAATCACAGGCCTCCTGGACTTAGTCAATAATCAGCAAAAATAGCTGAGAGCTATCAGATACTTGCTCCTAAACGTCAAAGTTAACACAAAGTAACTGTTGTTGCTGACATGTTATTAATTTTATTTACAAGAACCTATTCATAGTGACCAATGACACAGACTACTGGAAGTGCGGATGTAATGTTCTGTTTAATCTCATGTTGCTGCAGATTTTTCTCTGTCAAACATTGCTTGTATTCTGCTACTTGAAGAATTGCTTGAGAGCCTCTGGTTTCAGTCATGCTTGCTATAGATCTCTTTTCCTGTCCGATTTCCTTCTCGTTTTGTCTATTTCTAGTGTTTTCATTCTTGTTGCAAAGTTTGAGTGCTGTGAAGACAGTGGACAAGGAAGAAGTTTCTCCAAAGTACCTGACATTGCCAGAGAATAAATCTTTCTCTTTAGCGGTAAAATTGCTCCTATGACTTGTTGGCACATCCTGATTAGAATCTCAACTAGTACAAGGTTTAGAGATATTTTTTTTCAGATCACATTATCAGATACCATTGTTCTTTATCAGCATTGTTTTGCCTGTGCAGCAGGAGTCATGCTCTGTTTTTCAGATAACAGTTTTGTTTAACACACTTATTGCTAGTGCAAGTAACTTTGGATGTTAACATATCCCCAGGCTTTCCTGCTCTCTGAATTATAGTATAATTGTGACTTTTGGCTCTTCACTTGGTCTGAAGATATTCTCATATGTTCAGAAGCCATGTAGGTAGAGAAGGTATAAAATAGGTATTTCACTTTTCAGAATTAAACCTCAATTAAATAGATACCATTGTGCCATAGGTTGGTTTGTTTTCAGTTCTGTATTCCTAAATAACTGATACATTCTCCCAGACACAACCAAGTTCAAAATATTGAAGTAAACTTCTGAGAGGTGGTCATATAAGAAACTCTCCTATCATTGTACCCACTGGTGGCTGATGGAGTTAAATGAAGTAGGGTTGTGATCAAGGTACACAGCATATCCCTCCAAAATAGAAATCCTGTGTTTTCCCGGTGGAGGGCAGTGGGTGCCTTTTGAGAAATGTTTCCCCTTTAGGAGTTTGAACATAAACTAGTACACTGAGGACAGACCTTGTGGTTGAATTACATTCTCTGTTAAGGTTAGTACAGCCTTCTCTTTTTGTAATAATAATTGGATATTGCTGAGAGGTTTATTGTCTTATGTCTGCCAACATGGCAGCTCAATGTTTATTCCTTTTTTCAGCATAGGAAAGTGTCCGAGTATTATACAGCTCTGACAGCCATGTTTGCTTACCCAAGATCAACAATTTTGTGGTTGCTCTAAGCAGTGTATCTAACCTTTACATAGACTAATTAGTTTGAATTCGTTTGTCTTCCTTCTCCCACCTGTCCTGCTAAAGTGCAGGAATTTTGTGTTATTGCAGTTTGAGATTATCCTGGTTTTACACTGAGTAACTGCAGATTATTATTCTTCCCTTAAGATTTGATATTATTGTTTCACAGAAAGTCAGTGGGTGGCTAATGATTTTATGCGATCCTTTGACTATATACAAGTTATTTTTCATATGTAAACATATTCAAGTTTTTATGTGAGAAATTATAATATTGGAAGTTGCCAGGTAAGTGTGTTCTATTTAGCTGAATTAATGCTACTTAGATTTTGGGAAATGTTATTTACTCTAATGTGGATCTATTTTTAGAAGCAGACTTACATATCAGATCAGGTAACTTAAGATTCTCAGTTTCTAGAAGTAGTACTTCCTTCTACAGGATGTTTATCTGTAAAATGCTAGAACCTTGTACAATAATTTTCCCATCATTATTTAAGATTGCCAGTCCTTCCTTCAGCAATTTTATTAATTAGAACAGTCAGGAAAATTAAAGTGATTTTAATTAAAACAAATTACTTAAATTGGATTAAACATACATTGGTATTTCTATTCAAAATTTGCCAAATTCACTTTAGAAGTAAACATAAATACAGACAGGGTATTTTTATACTTGAGCATCTAAACAAAGATTTAACTGAATTTAACTATTTGGCTTTAAATTCTGAAGAAGTAAATAATTTCCATGTCCATAAAGTAGTAGCTGACCATCCAGTTGTAGATGAAAAATTAATGACTCTTATTTAAGAAACTACTTTCCTGTGCTGAGTTGCTTTATAACTATTTATAACTGTTTTCACAATGGCAACAAACTTAGTATTAGCACTTTTTTTAAATAAAAAAAAATTCTCAATTGCTTTTCTCATATTAAGCTTCATTAACTGGAATCAGGCTTCTAGTTTGGATTCAAGACTGTTCATGTATGCTATCTATGCAGGCTTTAACAAGTATGTTAGGACCCCATTAATATAATTACTATTATCATAATAAAAAAGTATCTGATATCTTGTGATATTTTAGAGAATGAAGATTGATTTGTTCAGTGATTTGCCTCCAGAGAAAGTATAATAGCACATGCAATTGATGTTTCTTTCGTCTCCAGTGCACTCTTCTTAAAGCAATCACATGGTCCTTGCAATCCGTGCTTTGCTGTATTTATTGGGGGAACAATGGTTCGAACTGTAGCAACATTGTTAATACTGATGATTTTCATTGACCTATTGGTCAATACGGTATTTTAATTTGTTTTTCTAGTGACTAGCTGAGTTGAGGATAAAACTGAAAACTAGTCATCTGAGGCAGGCAACAGGTAAGGCAATAGTGATACTTGGGGTAACATAGGATAGAAAGTAGCAAGGCTCTGCAGAGGGATCTGGACAGGCTGGATCGATGGGCTGAGGCCAATTGTATGATGTTAGTGCTGGGTCCTGCACTTGGGTCACAACAGCCCCGTGTAACGCTATAGGCTGGGGGAAGAGGGGCTGGAAAGCTGCCCAGCAGAAAAGGACCTGGGGGTGCTGGTCAACATCTGCCTGAATATGATCCGGTAGTGTGCCCATGCGGCCAAGAAGGCCAATAGCGTCCTGGCTCATAACAGAAACAGTATGACCAGCAGGACTAGGGAAGGGATTGTCTCCTGTACTTGGCACTGGTGAGGCTGCACCTCAGATACTGTGTTCAGCTTTGGGCCTCACTTCAAGAAAGACGAGGTACTGGACTGTGTCCAAAGAAGGGCAACAAAGCTGGTGAGGAACCTAGAGAGCAAGTTTTAACATGAGTGGCTCAGGAAACTGGCATTGCTCAGTCTGAAGAAAAGGAGGTTTAGAGGAGACCTTATCACTCTCTACAACTACCAGAAAGGAGGTTGTAGTGAGGTGGCTGTTGATCTCTTTTCCCAAGTAACAAGTGATAGGATGAGAGGAAATGTCCTCAAGTTACACCAGGGGAGGTTTAGATTCCATATTAGGAAAAATTTCTTCACCAAAAGGGTTATCAAGCATTGGAACAGGCTGCCCAGGGAAGTGGTTGAGTCACCATCCCTGGAGGTATTTAAAAGCCACATAGATGTGTCACTTCAGGACCTGGTTTAGTGGTGGACTTGGCAGTGTTAGGTTAACAGTTGGACTCAATGATCTTAAAGCTTTTTTCCAACCTAAATTATTCTATGATTCTATAGATAAACAAATACAGACATTTTAATTTCTGTAATGACTTTTGAGTTTCCTTGTCATCAAGGTTCATGATTAAAGGATTCATTTGAATCTTGAGTTTTTTCTCCTCAGGGAGAGGTGGTTATTAAGAATTAGTTTTGTTATTTATATTTTATCAGAAGACCACAAATTTTCAATATTTGTATGTTATTATCCTACATGCTGTGCAACCTATGAAAAGATTCAGTCTCATTAGTGTCTCTGTCACACTGAGAAACACTGTGGCTCATTCTCTGACTTTCTTGAAAAAATTTGATTTTAGACTTAGAGTTGACATTGGTGGAATTCTTGTTCTGCCCTTCAGTGACTCTTATTCTTAAGTAAGGAGTAAGGCAATTGCCTTCCTGACTTTGAACCTATGAAAATTATATAAATATTTAGTAAAAACACATTTTGAAAAAACATGACCACCACCCCCCAAAAAATCTCATTTTCTTTTAAAACCAGTACACAACCTTTTATTCCTTCCAGGGAGGGGGCAGGGAGGAAGTGGTCTGAACTACACAATGCAGAAAATGTATATAGTACTGATAAAAAACACAATCTTTTTTTTCCCCTCTGTGGCGGGTTAGCCCTTGGCTGAGGGCCAAACCACACACACCCGCTCACACAGTCCCTGCCCCCACCCAATCCTAGGGAAGAGAATTAAAGAGGTAAATGGCAAAGAGGACTCGTGGGTTGAGATAAGGACAATTTAATAACTAAACTACAATAATATTGGAAATAATACCATATACAAATATGCAACGTGATACACAGTGATACTGCCCCTCCCGACCTGATGACCAGGCCCAGCCCACTCCCAGCCA
>WKFP01015563.1:420506-430665 GCA_011057875.1 Pterocles orientalis | reverse complement strand
GGATTAAATTCTAGAAACCTAAAGTGTAATTACAACTCCCGTCAGGCAGTCCTAATCAGTGGTGCTAGAAATAATTAAGGTCTACTTTGGGGTTCATCTCTTGATACATGTTTTCATTCGATTCAGGTCTGTGTAGCAGCTGCCAGATTGGTCAGTACACTACCAGTTTGTCTGGAAGCATTGGAGTTGTGAGCTCCTGCTGCTTTAGCTGAAGCTTCCATGTTCTGGGGCCAGTAATGTTGTCCCTTAATCCAGGAATAAGTTCATGCCTGGTTGCACTAGTTTTTGTGCATTCTTGCCTAGCACCCCTTTCTGTACAGGACTGTGGACAGATGAGTGGTCTTCATGTCCAGATGTGCTTCCTGAAGTTTTTTCTATACTTGTGTAGGAGGTGATTATCCATCTTAATCTTTCCTGCCAGTAGTTACCTGAAATGCATTAATTGCCCTTGTGAACTAGCAAACAGTAATAAACTGAGCAGGAAGGTTCAGATACTGTTAATAGTTAAAGGTTATTTTCTTTATACTGGCCTTCAGCTCCTTCCAAACACTTGGTTGCAATCTCAGTTTATGTCTCTCGGCTACATGCAGTGTAGTTGCATCGTTTGGAGATAATTGCATTTTAAGAAGACAAAGTCTGTAACAGGTAGTATAATAGTTTCTTATGGGATTATCTGTTCTAAACTGTTGTGGTGCAATGGAATCAGACTTGTTATCCCATCATTGTAATATATTTTTTAAAAGCCCATTTTTCCAACTTATATCTTTCATATCTTTGTAGTGAAGGAACACTAAGTATTCCCTTAGTACTGTGCTCCAAAATTTCATGCCTTTAACAATATCTTAATATGAACATAGTCACTGCCAGATCCATTTGTAGCCAATCCATGTCTTGTACCTGATATTGGCCAACACCACTTCAAAAGAAACACTGAAGAGTTCAAAACAGGCAGGTGTGGGATAATAGCCTCACAGGCACATGACATGGTTATTTTGACATTTGCTAATCAGAGAGTAAATGACAAAAAAAATCAGTGCAAAGTCTAATAACCTTTCTAGTTGTTTACTAACCAAGATCTCTTATAATTCTTGATATTACCCAGATAAATTTTCATAAGTACATATTTATTGTCTGCAGCAGTCCCATGATCACAGTGTTAGGGAGAATACAAGCATTCTGGAGAAGTTCCTTCTTCCAGAATTTAAAATACCAGTATAAAACAGGGGACAGTACTTTGTTGCAACAGTCTGAACAAAGTGACAGATGATTTGTTTCATCTCCACAAGTTCTATACAGAGATAAAGCCCAGTTGAAAGTTTAATGGAAGTGTTAGTGCCTAAGTGATAACTTGCAGTAGAAATACATAGAAGGAAAATGTGGAAATCCCTTAGTAAGTGTCAAAACTATAATTTGCTCCTTCCTCTTGATACGCTGCACATAGTTTATCTATTCCATTTCTCTTATGCAGTATAAAGAACAAAAATTCAGGGCATACCAGATTAATGAGACATTTGTAGCAATATAAATGAGGAGGTTAGGAGATTTACATTACTGTAAACTACAAGATGGATTAATGTAATTTCTGTTTGCAGCCTCAGATTTAATTTATCAGTGTTTCCAGGAGAAAATGCATTACTGTGAACATGCTTCAAGAAAATTTTGGAGTATGGTTATATTAGGAGTGTATAACTGGAAACATTTATTATAAATACAGAGCTTAATTCCATAAAATGTTGAACAGTTTCCTAATGGAATATAGCTTTTCTTTGATAACAACATGAAGTAATGTCGGTTGTGTGTCTAGGTCTTGGAATATAAGTGGAACAAAAGGATAAAACTACAGGTGGTAAAAAGTGCAGAGTTCTAAAACTGCATTTTATTTCCTTCATCATACCTGTATCTCTATTTTGACTACTTTTCTGAAAGTTTCATTTGAATGTTTTCTGTCTTAATCTTCTCAAATTATCAAATTAAAGTAAATTAGATACTAAAAAATACTTTTTTATTATGGGGAACAATAAAATAGTCATAACACACTGCTGGTACTTAACTGTATGATAAACCCCAATTTAGAAGAGGATTTAAGAATAGATTTAAATAATTCGCTGAATAGGAATGGATTTATATACTTGCGTAAATGTCATTGTTATTTTTCCCTCTTGATCTTTTAGTATGTTAGACCTGAATACTATTACTTTAAATATTTTGGCAATCTTTATGATTATTTTCTTTTGTAGAAAGAAACACCTGAAATGAGGTTCAGTACTGTAAAAAATTAATGTCTTTAACAAACAAATATGATTAAAATGGTAAAAGCATCCTTATTTTAGGGAATTTGTATTCATGTGAAAGATAGGAAGCAAAATAATCTGTCTGTGAAAACAATAAGGCCCTTTCCTGGCCACTTTCTTTCTGTTTGTCTCTACCTCCCAAACCACAGTATTGTGGCAGTCCTTGCTGTACTAGCTGTCTTTTTTAACTATCTCTATCAGTTTAAGCCCTTTTTTTATAAAAAGAAATGTCATATTCAGTAGGGGTGGTGATTCTGTCGTTTCTGTGATATTAGCAAATTAAATGGTTAAACAATATAGTCATGCCATGCCATTATAAAATATAAGATGGTGTGGCGGGTTGGCCCTTGGCTGAGGGCCAAACCACACACACCCGCTCACACAGTCCCTGCCCCCACCCAATCATAGGGAAGAGAATTAAAGAGGTAAATGGCAAAGAGGACTCGTGGGTTGAGATAAGGACAATTTAATAACTAAACTACAATAATATTGGAAATAATACCATATACAAATATGCAATGTGATACACAGTGATACTGCCCCTCCCCACCTGATGACCAAAGGCCCAGCCCACTCCCGGTCAACGACCCCGGAGGAGGGAGGGAATAGGTGATACACAATGATACTGCCCCCCCAAAGGCTCAGCCTGTTGCCAGCTAATGATCCCCTGAAACCGCACTCACGATTCCCCCAAAAGGGGGGAGGGGTGCACCGCTCCCAGAGGCACTCACGGAACGGAGATAACAGCCCAAGTGTCCCAGGCCGAGAGCTGACCGAAGCAGGGAAGTAAAACAGCTAATGATCCCCCTGGAGATGGAGGATCCCGAAACTCACGGAACGGAGATAACGAGTGTCCCGGGCTGAGAGCTAATGGCATCTGTGGGGGGGGGGAAAGGCCTTGGGAGAGCGAATGCAGGCACCTGAAGCAAAATGATCCGGAGCCCAAGGGAAGTGAAAGCCATCTTCTGGGAGGGTCCTCACCTATATACTGGGTATGATGTGCATGGGATGGAATAATTGGTCAATCTGGTTTCAGTCTGAAACTAAGAGCAAATCCCAGGCTAGCATCTGGACTGTGTCTCTTTGCTTGTCTGCAGACCTTGGCAGCAGAACAAAACATCGGGTTTTATCAGCTTCTCCTGAGCAGGAATCCAAAACATAGCTTCTTGCTAGCTATTTTTGAAGAGAAGGAAAAAAAAAAAAAAAAACTCTCTTCTACTTAACCCATGACAACTTCTATAAGTTGTTTGCATCTCTTGCTATTTTTTTCCCATTATTATTTACATATTTACTACAACAAATTTCAGATTGAACCAGAAATGCTAGATTTTGTTGGTTAAACTCTTTGACAATGTCAAACTGCATTAATCTCCTGATATCGTTAAGTCAGGAGATAAAACGTGATCTAGTTCTTATTGTAAGAAAAACAAATAAAAATCAATTCAGGTCTGTATGTGGAATACCTTTTCATTGTTAATCAGAATAAATCTGTCAAACTCCATTTTGTTAGTTTGCTGGAAAATGAGTTCTGATGATCTACGGCTTGAGGTACTTAATTTTAAATGGGAAAACAGACAGCATCACATGCTGGATCAATTTTCTGAGTGCACTTAAGTGCAAAAATTAACTGCTCCACTGTGACACAGTTTTACTCTTTCAGCATGACTTTTAGAAGTTGTTCTGCTTTTTGAGTGCTTCAATACAGGCTCTTCTGTGCAATGACTTTCTGTTCTACCTGAAAAATTGAGGAAGCGTATTGATCACTCAGAATAAAACAGTTAAGACATCTCAGAGACTGATCAATTATTTATATATTTTGCAAATCCCAAAAATCAATACTTAAAGGAAACATGTTAAGAGTTAAACCCAGTAACGGACTAGCTGCTTTCCATGGCCTTGTTCTTAGGTTTCTCTAAGGCACTGACACAGGAAAAACACATATCAGATTCACCTATTCTTAGATCAATCAGTGACAAATAATTCCTTTTTTTATTTCCCCTCTACGTTTCTTTTCTACATAAGAAATGTTTTAAAGATATCTGCGGGTTCTGCATAGCTCAGATTCATTTATTAACAAACCAGTACTAATTTATTTTTTTTTAACTTGTAGATAATTTTAACCAGTGGAGGGAATGGGTATTCTTTGTCCCCAGCTAGGCAACAGCTTTTCAGATACAGAGCATGTCATAATAAAACAGTGATGTTGATGAAAATTTGATAGAACTGTCTACCACAGAGTTTGTCAGGCAAGTTTTGAAAATCTAGTTTCAGGTTTCTGAAGTCATGCTGCCACAATTCACGCATTGCTAGGAAAACTTGCTTTCAGAACTACTCAGGAAAACCTTCCAGCCCAGCACACTCATGGCCTACAGGAACAGATTTGCCCAGAGCTGTGGCCCTCCCTGCCTAAAATTAACATGATTTTTACTAGATTCCTTGCTGCTGCCCAGTGCTGACCACTCACAAACTGACAAGACCAACATCAATTTCACACAGTACCTGTCTGATCTTAGAAGGAACATATTTTTCTTAGGAAAATTTGTTTCTCTTTCTCATGGGTGGGGGGAAGGTGTGCTGGGAAAGGTTTTCCATTTGTAGAAAACATGAAAGTTTAGGTGTTTTGCCTCATTGTCATGGAAAGTTTTCAAAAAATTTGAGCTATCACAAAATGGAAAGTGGGTTTCCAGTCATTGCTGATAAGAGCTAGCTCTTTGTTCTGGCTTCAGCTGGGACAGAGTTAACTTTTGTCACAGTAGCTAGTGAGAGGCTATGTTTTGGGTTTGTGCTGAGGAGAAGGCTGATCACATACTGATATTGATAGTTGCTGCCAGGACAGTCAAGAACTTTCCAGTTTGCTGTGCCAGTGTTTGGAGGACAGGAGAATCTGAGTGGGAGCACAGCCCCAATTATTAGCCTGGGATTTAACCTTATGCTTAGGATTGAGACTCAAATTGGCCAATGGTCTACTCCATATCATACACATCATGCCCAGGATATAGATGAGAGTCTGTCTGGAAGTTCTTTCTCTGGGTTGTGTCCCTCTGGGTCATCCCTCTCTGAAGGTCATCTTGGTCTCTCAGACACTTGGGCTCTTATCTCATTTCCAGGATTGCAGTTTTGGGACTCTCCCTGCTCCAGGATCACTAGCCAAGAATGGGCTGAGCCTTGGTCATCAGGTGGTGAGCAGTATCACTGTGTATCACTCATTTGTATGTTTGTAGATATTAGTATTGTTATAATTGTTATTATTATCATTGCTATTTTCAATATTGTTGTAGTTTTCTTATCTCAACCCACAAGTCTCTTTTCCCTTTACCCCTTTTATTCCCTCGCCCATTCCCGGTAGGGGGTAGGGAGGAGAGTGAGCGAGCAGTTGCTGTATTTTGTCTTGACAATATTTCATGCTATACTGTATAAGCAGTGACTGTAATTACAGAAATGTGCTAATACATCCAAGTACAATCAATATTAATTCTATTGAAAATAATACTGATTTATAACTTCCATCACAAAATTATACAATGTGAATTGCAACTTTGGTAATCATAGTCAGTGAGAAGTAGCTACCTACTAAGGCACTTATCCCAATTTATATTAATTTGTTTATTGTAAATTGTATTTTTTAAACATACTGGGTTTTGTGAATTAAAACAATGTTTGCTGTTCATGAGTCTCATTTGTGAGAAATATGATTTTCCTATTAGAACCTTTTTAATTAACTTGTGCTATCCTGAACACGATTTTTAGCATGGATAATTAGGTACTGTAATATCCATGCTGGAAGTACTCTGTCCATTGTGTGATTATAAGCTATCACTTGTTGATCATTGTAAGAAGGAAAAATATTGTATGTCCATGAGAGAAGAACTGAGCCTTCAGTAAATAATCTTTCTCCCTAAATAGCAAATATAAACACAAAATAAGTGATGAAAAATACCTGCTATGAAATTATGGCATATATTTTTTAAAAGATTTGTTTACAGACAGCTTAGTCCTCTAGCATAGGATAAATTAACAATGACATTTAGAGTCAATGCAAATGAATAAAATTCTACTGGAGTCAACCAAGCAATTATTTAGTAATAAGAAAGAATTTGGTCTCCATCTCTTCAATAATGTGCCAGGTTTAACATTAAAATATTCATATCAAATATTAAATTTCCCTTGAAATTGCTAGAAACTTCTCAACCGTTATGCACTAATACAGAAATTCTAGCAGTATTTTATTGAGGGGCAGCAGACACATTTTATTGAACCCCTAAAATTTTATTGAAAGAATATTCTTCAAAGCCTTTAAAGTACACTTTATTGTTAGATTTTATTAGCAATCTAATACTTCAATGTCTTAGAGGGGGTTAGTGAAACTTACCTTTGCATAATCTATTTAATGGCTCACCCTTAGAGTATGTACCTATGGAAGTAGCAATAGTACATCTAAAAGGCAGTTTGATGCAAATTAGCTCTGTCAGTGAGTCAAAGCATGTTGATAACTTTTTCCTTTTTCACTCACGTATCATCTCTGTGCAGTCAACCCATCATCCACCAGTGATTTTCCATTAGTTAGCAGGAATGGATACAAAGACTGAAAGTGCTGAGACAAGGTATAAGTTAGAGATACAGAAAGTATAAAATCTGAAATTCCTTCCAAATCCTTCCTGAAGGAACATTTGTGTTTTCTTCAGTGGAGTTCGTAACAAGAGTTGAGAAATCCACTATATTATCAGAAGCTAATGGATTTGTACTAGCTAAGACTGTACTGTATATTCATTAATCCACTTAGGATACATTAGAGTTTTTCATCCATCAGCAGGCAGCTGATCTACTTATTTTTAATTAAGTAGCCTTAGGCCAAGTGATTTGGATAAAAACAATAACAAAAAAACCCCACGAGGGTCTTAGGTGTTTTGTGAGCTGCTCTCACGCAAGCAGACACCAGCCTGTGTCCTTGCATTGGTGCCTCCTGTCCAGGGACAGCACTTGGCATTTGTGCTTGCTGAATTTCCTTAATTTTTTGTTGGCCTGTTCCTCCAGCTTGACTAGGTACCTGTGAACAGTACCCCTTCACTTGAGAATTTTTGACTGGCTCCCCTGGATTTGGTGTCATCTGTAAACTTTGAAAGTGAGCTCTGACACTTCTTCCAGGGCACTGATAAAGACATTAAATGGGAGAAGTCCTGCAGCATTGCCCTCATGGTTCATAAACCAAAATCAGCTGGAGAAAGCATACTCTGAGAATTGTCCATGTGAGATCTCAGTTCCATCACATCCACCATAGTCAGCTCACTGTGGTGGTGTCATGGTCTGGGTTGTGCCAATAGGCCTTAATGGCTGTGGCCAGACTCACCTGGGGCAGCATTCTCTGCCTCCACCTAGGTGTTCTCTGCCTGTTTGTCCAGGAGCGATGTTTGGGCTCAGGCCTGTCAGGCTGAGGCACAACAACCTGGCCTGAGCTGAGTTGTGGGTGTTCTGTGCACAGTCTGCTGTTTCTGAGCAAACTTCATTGATGGACCCCAGCCCTAACTCACCCCCTTCCCTTGCCTTGGGACTGTGGATGGATTGCCATCCCCAGCCCAGTCCTGCTTTGGTCCTGCCAGTCTGCACCCTGTCAGAAAGGGCACTGCTGCTGCTGTGAGCATCTGCTCCTAGCTCATCCTTCCTTGTGAAGCAACCTCTCTTGGTACATAGTTTGTTTGACCATTTCACAGCTCTAATATGTGTGCCCAAATCAGACATTTATTGTAGAACATACAGGATCTTCATTTTCTAATGCTTTCTTATACCCAACCAAACTCTTATCCAGTCTGTGAAGTGGTTCCGAGTGGAGTGGGGAAAGACACATGGAGAATTTCAGCCTCAGTATTATGGTGGAATAAGATAAGCATAAGTTGAAAATTCAGCCTTGACATCATAAAAATTACTTTCTCTTGGATAAAATAAAGTCTAATTTTGACCAAGTTTGTCTATTCTGTCAACACATGAAATTCTGGAAAAAAAAACAAGCATGAATGAAAATATTAAAAATACATGTTGTAAATGGGATCATTATAATAACTTTTTTAAAGTGTTTTCATAGTTCTGCTGCTTATAAATGTTTGTTTTCTATTTGATTCAGATCATGCTAAAGAAACAATTTCAAAGGGACCTGGGAGATCTCTTCCCAGTTTCAAGAAACTAGTGAAAGGTGCATGAGAGTCACAAGGACTAAGTCCTCTTCTTTGTCTTCACAACTCAGTTTGGCAAACAAAGTACTTCCCTTACAAGATTTTGCAGTGTGATTAAACTAATTTTCTTTCATCTGTAGGGCAGAAGTGATTGTATTGGATGGTTTTGTTTCCTGCAGCAAAGTAATTTTCTGCATGACCAGCAATAATGTAATGTGGGAGACTTTAATAAGGGACAATAATAATATGGCAGAGAAGTACACTAAGATAATCGAGTTCCTTTTAAAACTGTTAACATTGCAATGCATTCTCTGATTCGGAGGAGCATAGGACTGCCAGAACAACAAGATTTTTCCACTTTTTCTTTCCTCCTTATTCCTTGCTTCATACAAACCTCCCTAAAACTTGGATACAGAAGGTGTGGTTTCCAGCATTCATAGAGAGAAATCTAAACGTTGTTGTAAGTTTTTGTGTTTAAAATGTGCCCATTACTTCTTATTAGAAGTAGGAAATATAGGAAGACACCTCTGATGGAAAAATGCCATATTTTCCAATTTTGTGAGCTTATTCCCAAGCATGAGTCTACTGTAGTGTAATCTCCACTCTTTAGGTTGTTTTGAATTTGGCACCTTTAACCATGTAAAAGAAATTCTGTAAAAAGAATATACACAACTGAATAGTTCAAGCAATTATTTATTGGCTAATACACAGAGAGCAGATAGAACTAATGAGTTGCTAGGACTTAATTTAACATGGCCATTAATAAGCTCACAATGAGTCATTGCTGGCTAGTCAGTCTTAGACTGAGGAGGCATTGGCCTGTATTGGTCCATGGAAAGGGCCAGTGGTCAATGTCAATCGATGCTCAGCATTGCTGTTTTACTATGGTTCAGTTTCCTGGTTTGTATTTTCATTCTTGCCATTGTCTGCTCTTTCATAGCTGTAGTTTTTCTCTTGAATCCTTGAGCTCTTATTACCTTAGCTGTCTCATCTCTGTTTTAGTTTTCTTATCTTGCATGACTCTTGCATGTGCTTCTTTGTTATCTTTTTTGAAACCTAAATGTTTCAGTGGTAAACCTATTCAAGGTTTGCAGCTTGGTGCATCAGATGTAGGCCCTGGATCACAGACAGATGAAATGTTGGGCTAATGAATATGGACTGATTCAGGAAAAAAAATCAATAAAAGTATTTCATTTGCTATAGCAAGATCATTTCTCTAGGTTCTGTTCTCAAAAAATGGCTAGGATGGTTACACATTACAAAAATTCAGCAGAAAGCAGAAACTTGACACAGATTGTTAAGGTTCCTGCTCTGGCAGGGGGATTGGACTAGATGATCTTTCGAGGTCCCTTCCAATCCCTAACATTCTGTGATTCTGTGATTCTGTGGATTAAATTCTAGAAACCTAAAGTGTAATTACAACTCCCGTCAGGCAGTCCTAATCAGTGGTGCTAGAAATAATTAAGGTCTACTTTGGGGTTCATCTCTTGATACATGTTTTCATTCGATTCAGGTCTGTGTAGCAGCTGCCAGATTGGTCAGTACACTACCAGTTTGTCTGGAAGCATTGGAGTTGTGAGCTCCTGCTGCTTTAGCTGAAGCTTCCATGTTCTGGGGCCAGTAATGTTGTCCCTTAATCCAGGAATAAGTTCATGCCTGGTTGCACTAGTTTTTGTGCATTCTTGCCTAGCACCCCTTTCTGTACAG
>WKFP01015563.1:376916-418926 GCA_011057875.1 Pterocles orientalis | reverse complement strand
CCCCCCCCCCCCCCCCCCCCCCCCCCCCCGCTCTGTCTGTGGAGAGGAGAGAAGCTGAATGTATTTGTCCTTGAGAGTATCCTAGCAATAACTATAAACGTTCTTTTCTTATCAGTTTTCTCCTGAGCAGGAATCCAAAACATAGCTTCTTGCTAACTATTTATGAAGAGAAGGAAGAAAGAAAAAAAAATTAACTCTCCTCTGCTTAACCCATGACAGATGGGTAAGGTAAAAAAGTCCAAATCTGGTATTTCACCAGAAATGAATGAACAAATTCGTTCCTGGAGCTTTTCTCTTTTCTTCCTAGGCAAAGTTAAGAGAACAGCAGAAGTTTGTGATGGATGGGGAAAGCAAAAACTCTATGCAGCATTTAAAAACTTTGTGTTATCTCTCCAGGCAGTATGGTAATACTGAAATCCTGTCTTTTGAATTGGTTGGTTCTTGTCTTAAGACTTAACTTAAATAATTTAAGATTAATCCCTCTCCTTTTCCCCCTCCCCCTCTCCTCAGCCTTTTGTATCATCCTCTTGAGTTTTTGTGACCAGCTGTCTAATAATCTTTTGATGTGACTTGCACTGATTCACATCTCTTTAGAAATGACAATTAACAAAATTTAAAATACGGATAGCCTTGTCCTGGAATGACTGGTGTGAATGACCAAAATAAAATAGTGTCAATATATGTACACGTGGAAAGGAAGGGGAAAAAAAAAGACTAGATAAAACGACCTTAGTCTCAAGGGTCAATTTTAAACTTATAAGGTACATAACCTGTAGAGGGAGCATGACATGGTTGTTTAAAATGTCGTGGAGACGCTAGATGTCAATGATACAGAAATATATACTGTAGATATTTTGTAAAAAGAGCTGCCCTTTGGATGGATTGCAGTGTTTCTTATCTATGTGGTTGTTGGCTTCTCCAAAGAATGTTGGTAGACAGCTCAGGCAGACCTGCCCTTTATAAAGTCTCTTCTAATAGTGGACACATGAGAGGGAATAATACTTTGTCTTTTTACAACTTGCTAGAAATGTAAGTCATATTGCAGAGGAACTCAGTCCTCTTTTTCATTTGCTATTTGCTTAACAGTATTGACTTATTTTTCTTCATGGATAGCTAATGTTATAGGCTTGTCTATATTAGGAAACTAGGTCATATTTTGAACAAGTTAAATTATTAATGGTTCAAATAGCATGAAAAGCAAAAGGAAAAATGGTAATGAAATCTTAATATGTTTCAATACCAGGAGAAACTAAAGCAAACTCAGCTTAAAGGCATAATATTACTGGATTCAAAAATCATCAAAAAAACATGAGCAGAAATGAAAAAAATAATTTGAAAGGCCAGGAGATGAAGAAAAAAAATTTTCGATTGAGAGAAAATTCTGTGAAATAATAATATAGAAAAAATGCTAATAATTTGAGCATTTCTGTTTGCACAGTTTGTGCATATCTCTCTCTTTAAATACTCAGTAGCTGAACAGCAAAAATCCCCAAATTTGTGGTTTCTCCTGAGGAAGGTATTATGTGAAGGATCAAGAAGTAGCAGGCAAAGCACACTGAAAGCAGTGGAAAAGATCTGAATTCATCAGTCTCTAAAGCAAGCTCCATTGCTGTGGGTACAATGCTCAGACAGGTGCATTGCCACGCTGCTGGATCCAGCTGCTCGGAGCAGGGAGAAGTTTTAGGTGGATGAGCAGCAGAGAGGAGCTGTTATGGCCTGACCGCAGTCCCCTATTCCCCATCCCCCTGTGCCCCTCAGGGGAGGAGGTAGAGGAGTTAGGGATCAAGGGGTGAAGGTGAGCCTGTGAAAGAGAGTGCCATGGGTCAGGGGAAAGCACTGTTTTCAATTTTTATCTTTGTTTCTCACTACCTAAATCTGTTTTAATGGGCAATAAATTAATTTTTTTGTCATTATACAAATCTGACAAGGAACCACATCTACATTTTCCTAGTAAACTAATTTTTTTGTTTCTGAGACTCTGGGGCAGAGAAGGACAGGAAACAACAACTATTTTGCTTTGGTTTTTTAAAAGTTGTTTATAACAGGTATGTATATATCAGACTGTTTCTTGGCCATCTAAGTGAATACACATGAAAATACGTATCCTTTGCACTAGACTGTTCAGAGGTGTTTTTCTCCACTTATTATTTGTGATGCAGAATATATCCTCCCTGGCCCCCTCCTCCTGCCCCAGTATGTTCCAGGCAAAATTTTCTCTTGAGCTTCTGGTGTTTATCATTCAGCATATTCAAGTCTGAAACTCCATATGAGAGTTTTGTGTTTTTCTTGGACCAGAGATCAGACTTTTTCCTATCAGAAATTATACACCACATTTGGATTTTACTTGTCTCCCTATAGACTATCATTCCTGTCCTACTGAAACAACTAATACTCAATCTAAATTTTATTCATTCCTTGTAATTATAGCATTGGGACTTCAAGATTTTGTTGGTAGCTCCTCTACCTACCACAGTACTACCAAATTTAACTTTTACATCTATCTTTTTACTTTATTAAATGCTCCCTATATCTATTCATAATAAGAGAAAATAAATCATCTTTGTACATATAAATCTGTTTGGGACAAGGTTGGAAAATATTTAAGAATACGGTTGTTTATGCTCTCAATTCTGCATTAAAGTAGGCAGCAATGCATAGAATTAAATTAAAGGAGACTGGAAAGCTTAAGAAGAACTTCAAATACAAACAGGTAGGTCAGGAATTGGCTGGAAGAGTTACCTGTCTTCAACCAGGTATCAGAAAAGATTTAATGTCTCTGAAGTATAACAAAAGGGAAAAAGTTTGGCTGAGTAAGGAAACACCATTACTGGAAAAAATGCTCACAGACTAGTTAGCTATACTTACAAAGAATATATTTCAAATAGTGCAGTCCATTGCTCCCCATCTCAGAGGTAAGGTATAAACCAGATGCGCCTGAACTAAAGATAAAGGAACTTAGGAAACACACACACAAGACTCTGAACCTACTCTTGTAATTTCTGTCTATATTTCATCTTGTCTTGCATTCTTCTTGTGTCTTTTCAGTGAAAAAAAACACAAAACAAACAAAAACAAACAAACAAAAAAAGAACACCAAGCCAAAATAAACAAAGCAGAAATCAGTAGCTCTTTAAGGTCTAATTATGGAGACCTACTGCCCCTTGAGGTTGTTGGAGCTACTAAGTTAGTTGGGGGAGATTTGCTGAAGGTCCTGTCCTGGTGCTGGCCTGAGAGTGGGGGCAAGTGTGGAATTTCCCTTTGTAAGAAAACAAATATGACAGTCAAGGAGTTCATTTGGTGAGAACTTGAGAAAGGATGGTGCTACAACTATCCTGGTGTCTGGGGTTCTTGGTCTCATGTTTTGTTTTGCTGTATATTAAGTTACAAAAGTTCTGTTCAGTGTGAATTTGTGTTATGTCTGGCAAAAACTTCACATTTAGAAAAGCAGTACAGCCTGCATAGATGAATTACTAACTTTGATTAGTCAGACTATTCATGGACCTCATTCCCAGAGACTTTTGAGGTCACAGAAAAGATGTTCACTTACCTCTGTAGGCATTAGGGGGGCCCAGTAGTTACTTTTTTGAGTCCTCAAAGGGCGTGTCAGATCTTTGTGAAGAAATAATCTTCACCAAAGTGCCTCCAAAAGTATTCTAGTTTTTACTATTGACAACTGTGATTTCTGTGAAATGCCTGTCATCAGGGAAAGACATCCTCAGTATCAACTGGAGGCAGAAAACTTTTTTCACTTGGGAAACATTACAGCTCAAGAGAAAGTCTAGGTAACACAAAAGCAGATAGAAGGTAGTGGTGACATTTGTGCATCACACAAAAGGTGAATAAAATACATCAATGAATACTCCTCTTAAATGAATTTGTGCAGTGTTTCAGCTACAGTGAACCGATAATGCAAAACAGTAGGAAATACAATCGTACAACTTGATGTGAATATATGCTTTATTATTCCCCTTATGTTACACCCTTGGGCTTATTTTATGTTCAGAAGTTTTCAATAAAGACATTACTTAAATTTCAACTCCTAAACTAGTGTCACTTGCCTTATGTCCAACAAATCTGACTTAGTCGTGGGATGAGCTCTGCATCTCTTGGCAAGGTTTACTACTAATAGCTCTTCCTTAAAATATGGTTAAATAATCTGAGATGATTGTTTGAATTATTCTACACATGCAATGCTGCAAGAATTAAAGTTGCTGTTTTTCAAGCATTTGTGTTCTTGAACAGATAATGAGATGGATCTTGAAGCTACGGATTACAAAGCACAGGGGAGCCAGAAATCATTAACTGCAAGTGAGTGAGTTTATTTTCTCCAACTGAAGAAAATCCAAACAGGTAATTTATCTCTTATGCATCATTAAATTGACCTCTGGTTTGACCTGTAGTGGTGTATGGCACTGGTGGATATTTTTTGAAGTATTCTTGTTATAAGAGAAACTTGTTCTAGCATACATATGGTTGGTCTCTATCTCTCTTTGCCTCTTAGGATTTGCAGAATTTTCTGTCCCTTTGATATGGGAATATTTTCCTGCAATGTAAATTGCAGTGGAATTTTTTTCCCAGCAAACAGTACACCTGTCCAAGACATGAGAAGCCAGTTTTTCCAGAGGAATGAAATGAAAGAGGACATTTTCTTTTTGAAAATCCATTTAAGTTCTCCAAGTTCAAATATTTGAATTTAGGAACTGAGAAGAAAGTTGCACAAAATACATGGAAATACATAGAGTACCATAATAGTTTTCATATTGTTTCATATGATAGAGATATTATTTGTTCTTTTAAATGTAACATCATCAGTCTCCCAGTTCACTAACAATTAATTACACTAATAAATTAAGATAAAAATAAGATTTTTATCTTGTTTTTCCTGTGATATAGGATATAGAAACATACTCACTTTAGACATTGATATTTTGTTGCCATTCTTTTCCATATGCACATGCCTTTGCAGTCCCTCAGAACACAGGATATATGACAAAAACCTTCCCATATTTTTGTTACTTAATTTATTAGGTATCATTGTCTTCTGTTTTATAAACTCCAGTTTTAGGACACAATGAAAAATGCAAGTCATATTAGTTATCAGTCCCTGGTAGGAATAAGGAGAGAAATGGATTTTGTTTTGTTTTCTTTTTCCTACCTGATAGATGGATTATGAAGAATGGCATCAAAACCTGAATCATTGAATCACAGCAGAGCTGAGGTGGTCATCTGGTCCAAACCTGCTTGAACAGGGTCACCCACAGCCAGTTGCCCAGGACTATGTCCAGATGGCTTTTGAATGTCTCCGAGGATGGAGAGTCTTCAGCCTCTCTGAGCAACCTGTGCCAGTGCTCAGTCACCCTCACAGTGAAAGTTTTTCCTGATGTTCATGCAGAAAGTCCTGTGTTGCAGTTTATGCCCATTGCCCCTTGTCCTGTCATTGTGCACCACTGAAAAGAGCCTAGCTCCATCCCCTTTACTTCCTCCTGTCAGATATTTATAAAAGTTAATAAGATCCATCCCCAGTGTTCTCTTCCGTAAGCTAAACAGTCCCAGCTGTTTAAACCTGTCCTCATAGGAAAGATGCTCGAGAACCAACACGGCTTTACCAAAGGGAAATCGTGCCTTACAAATTTGGTGGCCTTCTATGACAAAGCCACGGCGCTGGTGGATAGAGGAAGGGCAACTGACATCATCTACCTGGACTTGTGCAAAGCCTTTGACACAGTCCCACATGACATCCTTGTCTCTAAGTTGGAGGGACATGGATTTGAGGCAAGGACCACTCGCTGGATAAGGAATTGGCTGGACGGCCGCACTCAAAGAGTTGTGGTCAATGGCTCAATGTCCAAGTGGAGACCGGTGACGAGTGGTGTTCCGCAGGGGTCGGTACTGGGACCAGTGTTGTTTAACATCTTTGTTAAGGACATGGACAGTGGGATTGAGTGCACCCTCAGCAAGTTTGCCGATGACACCAAGCTGTGTGGTGTCGTGGACACGCTGGAGGGAAGGGATGCCATCCAGAGGGATCTTGACAGGCTGGAGAGGTGGGCCGATGCAAACCTCATGAAATTTAACAAGGCCAAGTGCAAGGTCCTGCACGTGGGTCGAGGCAATCCTAAGCACAAATACAGGCTGGGCGGAGAGTGGATAGAGAGCAGCTCTGAGGAGAAGGACTTGGGGGTACTGGTGGATGAGAAGCTCAACATGAGCCG
Organism: Pterocles orientalis; assembly: GCA_011057875.1. Classification (NCBI taxonomy): domain Eukaryota; kingdom Metazoa; phylum Chordata; class Aves; order Pterocliformes; family Pteroclidae; genus Pterocles; species Pterocles orientalis. The sequence continues at coordinate 412,714 of WKFP01015563.1, read as the reverse complement.
GCAGTGTGCGCTTGCAGCTCAGAAAGCCAACCGTGTCCTGGGCTGCATCAAAAGAAGCATTAGCAGCAGGTCAAAGGAGGTGATTCTCCCCCTCTACTCTGCTCTCGTGAGACCCCACCTAGAGTACTGTGTTCAGATGTGGGGACCCCAACATAAAAAAGACATGGACCTGTTGGAGAGAGTCCAGAGGAGAACCACAAAATTAATCAGAGGGCTGTAGCACCTCCCCTATGAGGACAGGCTGAGAGAGTTGGGGTTGTTCAGCCTGGAGAAGAGAAGGCTCCGAGGGGACCTAATAGCAGCCTTCCAGTACCTGAAGGGGGCCTACAGGAGAGATGGGGAGGCACTCTTTACCAGGGAGTGTAGTGATAGGACAAGGAGTAATGGGTATAAGCTAAAAGAGGGTAAATTTAGGTTAGACATTAGGAAGAAATTTTTCACTATGAGGGTGGTGAGACACTGGAACAGGTTGCCCAGGGAAGTTGTGGATGCCCCATCCCTGGAGGTGTTCAAGGCCAGGCTGGATGAGGCTTTGGGCAAGCTGGTCTAGTTGAGGGTGTCCCTGCCAATGGCAGGGGGGTTGGAACTTGATGATCTTTAAGGTCCCTTCCAACCCTAATCATTCTATGATTCTATGATTCTATAACTGGACCCAGTTCTCTATTTGTGGCCTCACCAGTGTGGCGCAGAGAGGAAGAATCGCATCCCTTGACCTGGTGGAAATACTCTTTGTAATGCAGCAAAGGATACTGTTGAGCTTTTTTGCTGTTAGGGTGCACCGCAGGCTCATGTTCACCTTGGTGTCCACCAGGATCGCTAAGTCTTTTTCTGTGCATCTGCTTTCCAGCCAGTCAACATGTATATGGAGTTATTCTTTCCTAGCTGCAGAACTTAGCTCTTCCCCTTGCTGAACTTCATGAGGTTCCTGTAAACCCTTTTCTCCAGCTTCAAGGTCCTCCTGGATGGCAGCACAACCTTCTAGTGCATCAGCCACTCTTCCCAGTTTTGTGTTATCTGCAAACTTGCTAAGTGTAAGTTCTCTCCCATCATCTAGTTCATGAATGAAGGTGTTGAACAGCATTGGACCCGGTATTGACCCCTGGAGTACAACTCTAGTTGCTGGTGATTTACAAATATGAGGTTCTTGCTGTGTCTCATGTGACTGTAATGCCATTCCAGGTTTATGCAGCCAGTTTGTATGCAGTAAAAGGAACTGCTGGGCACTTCCAAGTTCGAATGGACAAATTTCACCTAGATCTCCTGTGCCAAGATTGCTTGTTCCAAGATGACTCAAGCAGTGTCTCTGCTGTCATATTTGTAGTAATAGGAGCTGTCTGAATTATGCAATACTATCCTTGGACTAACTCTTGAGCTTTAATAAGAAGATGTCTTTTATCATGAATTACTTTCCTGTTGGTCGCAACTTGTTAAAAGCTGTCCCAACACAAATTTCATGCATTGTAGAAAAATTTCATTAAGTGTATGTGTCTCCTGATGATAACATAACATACCAATAATACATAAAATAGATTTGGGTGCTTATTTACACACTTTCTAAATGACTTCTCTATTCACCTTTTATATGTCATGAGTCTTTCAAGTACTAAGGAGCTAGTTTTATCAATGTACTGTGGTAGATTGATTTACTGCCTACAGGAGCAAATTGTTTGGTATGAACCAGGTCCCCTTTTGCCTAGTCTCTTAAAACTTTTGACCATGAAAAAAGTGCTAGCTTTTAATTCTAATTTTGATAGCAGTTACTGATAACTGCTAAGTGCTCATGATGCATGTTTTTCAGTTGATATTTTGACAGCCTTTGGAGAGAAATTCTCAGAGAAAATAATCACATGCATTTAGTATATTCCACTTGAATTCTAGTTCTTTAACATTCAAACTTGGTGTTAAGGTGTCTACTTCTCTGGATGGCTAAATGTGATTAAATGCACACACATGCAGCTAGAATATATATGCTTCATGCTTAACTAGAGAAAAATAAGAATAATTTAGCAGTATTTCTTTGATACATGTTACCATTTAGTTACTCTGCATATATTTCGGATTTGGTGAAAACTGTACAGTCATAGTGGTATTATGACAAAAAGTCATGTTCCTTCTGAAGTGAAAACACTTTGAAAACACATCAGTTTTGACTGCATATTGTTATCAACCTATATACTGCTAATCTAAATTATACTTTCAAAATGGAACATTTATTTGACTTTTGATATGAGAATAATGACAAAAGTTGAGAATGAAATTTTTATTTAATCACAGTCACTATTCAAAAATTGAGACATTTCATTTTTACATGATATGTTAGAATAAGTAGAACCTGTAGAAATTTGTAAGCTAGTAGATTTTGTTCTCATCTACCTCTGGTAAACAAGGTTTTTTTAATACTTTCAGACCTCTGTGTGCTTGCTAACATTGCCTTTTGATTAGGTTTATCGCCTTATGGAAAATGCTTGAGTATTGGGTTCAGTAGCTGTAATCAAATGTTTTCTCTTTTTAAATTTTTTGTGTGATAATGTTGCTTGGTGTATGGAACTAGAGAGAATAAGTTCAGGTTTTGTGAGTTGTAACATTTCCTTCCTTTTAATTCTGACTCCCTTGAAATCTGATGAAGAGTGCTGCTGCAGGAATTTCAAGTGACAAAAAATAAGTATTTTTTTTCCAAAACCTAGTAGTATGTTTATCAAATTGGCTATTTGATAGAATAAATTTCTCATGTATGCAAGTGACAAGGTACTAAATGTTAGTCTAAGGAGATACCTTTTTCTGCAGAGCTTTTTAATAATGAAAATCTGTACTCTATGGCCCCTTCGCAAATTAGTCTGCAACCATTGCCTGTTACAAAATGTTGTGCCTTGTCTTAATCTCTGAATAGAATAAATGATGTCATTCTTAACACAGAAGTGTCTGGTACTCTGAAACAAGATTTTGTCAAAATATATATGCCCTTGAGTAAAATCCTGGCAGTCACTCCAATAAAGATAAGCTCTGCTTTTTATCAAGCATATGTCAGGCTGGAGTATAACCTTCCATGGAGCTATGGAATTCACTCACTAAATTATGTTTTACATTGCAAGGAACCCAGAGGATCAAGTGGATTATGCAGTTGTAAGGGATTTTCTGTTCATTATAGATTAGTGCTAAACCAGACTGCTTCAAAAATGTGGAATACCTCCAAACTGAGGGTATTTGGAAACCCACTAGACTCCCGGAGAGGTGCCTGCTGCTGCTGGACTGCTTGAACTTATATTAATGGCCAGGGCTGCTGGAAGCATACAAGCTATGTATACTTGCAGAGAAATATATAAATATATTTTTAAATGAAAACAACCCATTTGCTTGCTCCTACTTGTGCAGTAGCTGCTTTTGTGTTGCAATTCGTTATTGATTCTAAGTGATAGCTGTTCATTGTGACTGTAAGAAGGCAATCTGTAGCCTTAAGCATTGAAGTTCTTGTCACAAAAAGACAAAGAAGCTTCTGCTTATCTGGTCCTCACTACAGCAGACTCTTCAAAGGATTTACAAACAGAAAACAGTGTGATTATAAAAATGAAATTTAATTTTATACAGTTGAATTACAGAGTTACATGTACTGAAGATCTTTGCCTACATTATGTTTAATAACATTCCTCTGTATACTTTCCTTTTCCTACAGATTTTATAATTTAGACAACTGCAAATCCTTAAGGGGAAAAAATTACGTTTACTAGAGATGAGTCACTGGGAGACCAAAGATTTTAATTTGCTTGTAACTACAAAGTGTAATGAAGGCTTATTTTGGATACTTCTTCCTTGACTCTCTACTTACAAATCAAAGGGTTTGGTTTTTGTAATATATGAGAGCATGGATTTTTTAACATTAGTCTGTTAAACATTAATTGGTATGTTAAAACATTAGTATTTTTAACATTGATCATGTCAACAAAGGTTACAGACAGAATAGATGATGTAAAAGAATAAACAGGGCAAGGGGGTTTTGCGATATACATCCCGACATAGAAGGATGTCACAGCAAAACAGCTTTCAGTTCTGTTAATAACTCTTAACAAAGTTAACCCTGACTGTGTATTTCCAGCTGCATGTTCACCTCTTGCCAGCTATTTTAGTAGAAGATCAGCTGTGTAGTGAGGGTCTGGGAGTCTAAAATTCTTCGTGTATTAGTGACCATGGAAGTTAATACCATAAAAGGGGTAAAAACTACATAACATTTAGATCACAGCTCTTTGTCAGAATCACTTTGCCCATCTTTGTAGTAATATATGAGCTATTAAGAAACACTGATATGTTCCAGTACAATAATAATACAGATGCATATGCTGTGGAAATTAGTCTTTCCTCCATGCATAATATTGATACACACTTAATTAAAACTTACAATTGGAAATAAAGGTGGAAAAAAGGCTGGATGAAGATTAGATGTTGAAATTGAAAGCCAGAGTTGAAGAAGGAACAGAATCTAGTGACAAATGAAGTGGAGATCAAAGAATATGCAAGGCAGAAGTATTTTAATAGATATTATGAAGTATAGCACAGAAAGCACAGTCAAATGGTTTAGTGTATCTGAGATATGGATCAGGAAGAAAATGGCTCTAAGAGATAAGAAGCTTGCAGTCACAGGGCCAAGTGTAAATCCATGCATATCAGGAAAGAACTTGACTTAGCTATGCAGAGGAGCTGAATTCTGGATGGTCTTTTGTGATGTGGTTATACAAGCAATGAAAGTGCAGTATGAACTAAAATTTGAGAAATTTAGGAACATAGCGTTTCTGTCTTTGCTTTTCTGGTTGAAGGGAGAGTCTTTTGAGGTTCACTACTTAGACTTTTTTTACATGTTTTGTAGTCATGAAGTTAAGAGCAGTTGCATCAACTGAGGATGTAAAGGAACAGATTTGGCTTTCTGAATTGACTAATTTTAAGTGTCATTCCTGAAACTCTTCAGAATCAACTCAAATATTATTGTTCAGCATACTAAGACAAAGTCAAGAATCCAAAATTATAGGACACCATGAAAATGGTGGCTGCAGCTGGATGAAAATATTACCATTCAAAGACAAAATAAATGCGAGTAAATAGCTCATAAAGCCAGTTTTTTTTTTTCTAGAAGTCTGCATGAACTTAGTAGAAATTACCTGGAAGAAAAAAATAAAATGCTTAAATATAAGGGGAAAAAATTAAAAAAAAAAAATCTTGCCGAAAGTTTCTAAGGTCGGGAACTAGTGCTGTGGCTGTATGTGCCCAACTTTATTTACCAGTCAAGTTACAAATTAATGGATGTAGCTAAGTGCAACTTCAGTGGGTTTGAGTTGACTAGCTTGCGTGGAGGTGTCCTGATTTCAGCTGGGATGAAGTTAACTTTCTTCACAGTAGCTAGTTTGGATTTGTGCTGAGAAGGCTGATAACACACTGATGTTTATAGTTGTTGCCAGGACCATCAAGGACTTTTCAGCTTCTCTTCTGTGCCAGTGTCTGCAGGTGCAGGAGAAGCTGGGAGGGAACACAGCCACAGTTACTAGCCTAGGATTCAATCTTAAGTTTAGGATTGAGACCCAAATTGGCCAATACTCTGTTCCATACCATGCACATCATGCCCAGTATATAGATGAGGCTCTGTCCAGAAGTACACTCGCTTGCTTTGGGTCATCTCCCTCTGGGTTGCTCCCCTCTCTGGGTTGTTTTGGTCTCTGGGACACTTGGGCTCCTGTCTCCATTCCGGGATTGTGGTTTCAGGACCCTCCCTGCTCCGGCATTGTTAGCTGGGAATGAGCTGAGCCTTGGTCGTTGGGTGGTGAGCAGTATCACTGTGTATCGCTTATTTGTCTCTGTTGTTGTTATTATTATTATTGTTATTATTATTATTATTTCCATATTATTGTATTTTAGTTATTCTTCTTATCTCAACACATGAGTCTCTTTTCCCTTTACCCCTTTAATTCTCTCTCTGATCCCTGGGAGGGAGGACAGTGAGCAAACAGTTGTTGGTGTTTGGCTGTCAGCCAGGGGTTCAAGACCATGACAGAGGATACTGCAACTCTAAGTGCAAATTAAAAATAATTGAGGAGTACTGAGCTTTCAGATTTTTCTTTTTGGTTCTTTTGTGTATGCAATATCATGTCCTCACACTGATGGGACAAGGAAAAAAATGCATGGTAATAAACAGTACATTGTTATGCACCAATGTTGGAAGAGGCCTGTTGAGAATAATTAATAAATATATCAATACCTTGTTTACAGAGAAACCAATGTATGTTTCCATTTGTGGACTTCCACAGAAACTGCCTGGAAAATTCTTGTTACTATACTCAGAATCAGAATCAGCGTTTTCAGAAAAAAGATATCCGTATCAGTTTTTTAGACTCATTAATGTAGTCATAACTCTTTCTAAGTTAGGGTGATATACACCTAAATATAATCAGTTTTACATGTTTCAGTCTGATGTTGAAATGACCTTGAAATGTCTTTGTGACATGCAGAATGCATCGAGCTGTGAGACAAGTGCCATAATAAAGTGCCAATCAAGGAATATAAACTCTTGTCTTTTTCCTAGAAGACCAAACTGCCATTGATAAAAGGTGCTAGTAAACAGAGTCGGCTTTCTTTTGTGTATTGTTGTTGTGGGTTTTAAAAAATTTTCTTGTTTTGTTATAGTTCAGGCTGGCCCTAGAAATGGAATCAGAAATTGTTTAATTTTTTCTAAAATCTGTTGTGTAATGTAATACACTTTCTGAATGCTAAATTAAAAACACTGTGGAATTCTAAACATGCTGAAAGCTCCCCCTGCTGCTGAAGAGCCATTAAGAGATGAGTCATCCCTTTGGATTTTTTGTTTAAAAGAAAAGCCAAGATCAAATGCTGTAAACAAGCTAATGTTCAAAAAATGTTTATTTCAGTGATGACATTTTCAGCTCATGAAAGAAAGAAGCTAATATGTTTGCATTAAGGTTAAATTACTGTAAGAATCATGGCATAAGAGAAAATCCATGGTAAGAAAGAAGCTATTTCAGTTAAAGTGAATAAGGAAAAATGTTAACCATAAAATCCTTTTTCTAAACTGCACCACTATTTTACATAAGTAGGAACATTCAAGGTATTCGTTTCAGTAATGTATGGTTAAGGTTATAAATTTATTCTGGTTAAGATCAATTAGCTACTTCTGAAGATTACATGTTTGAGAATTTCAGGTAGTTTATTGTAGCAATGCTGTATTCTGCAAGGTGCAGTGAAATTTCTTAAATTGAACTGATGCTTGGACATAGCCTGAGTTAAGGTAACGGTCTTCTTGTCTTCACTATTGTATTGAAGAAAAAAAATATATATATACACATATGTATGCACACAGGATAAATACCTTTATACCATGCTGCATATGAACAATGTGTGTTATCCATAAAAAGCAAAAATCAGTTGATTGGAGGGATACATGCAACTAAATGACATACTTTTGGGAACCGATTTAAGGAGAATATCAACAAATATATTATGTTTTTTTAAGTCCTGATCTGATATTCCATTCACAGGCTCCATCTACATTGCAGCAGAAACCTCATTTCATTCTGTCAGAATTATTTTAAATAGCTCTCTGATTTTCAGTTCCCTCTTTTGTAACTGCCTCCTGTTACAAGGCAAAGTGGTTATCGAGTGCTTACCTCCCCTCATCTCAATTCCGAGTGTTCACCATGTCAGAGATGTTGCACAGTACCCTTCATAGCATTGAATAATAAATTGGTAACACTAATGTAAAAAAAATAAAATTACTTGTAAGTCCCTGTTCAGCCCATTGCATTTGATTTCAACATTTTCTTTGGTGACAGTTGTCACATTAATAAATCATTTTTATGTATGTAGAGTAAAATGTCTTTTTGAAATTTTGCTGCTTGTACTAAAAATATTCTCAATTTTTTTTTGAGAAGGTAAAATATTTCTAAATGAGTCATCCTAGAAATCAGCACTGGAGAATCTTGCATGCAACAAAATTTAATTGAACTCCATTGACTTAGTGAATAAAACTGCTGCATTTTTATGCTTGTCTAGTACTCAAAAGAGAATTCAGTGATGAATAATACAGCCCAACAGTTTGTCTCCCTGAGGCACAGTCCTTTCTTGAAAATCTTTTTGGTACGACACTTTTCTAGTTTCTCTCTAGTCTGAAAGGGTCAATTGAAGTGAAAACTGACACAGAATTTCAAATTACTGTTTTTCTTCTGCTGTTAGAGATCTCTGCTTATGCTCCTTAACTGTAGTCTGTGGTTTATGTAGTACAGCAGGTCTATATTAAGGGCTTTACTTCTGCTAGTATGTGTAACAGTGTTGGGAAAAAGGTCTGTTTTACATGAGGGTTTATGAAAATGTGAATGACTTGTGTTAGCAAGTATGCATTAGCCCAAATACAGCCTGTACAATCCATCCCCTTATTTATGTATTACCCTCATCCTCACTGCATCTGACTACTTCATGCTTATCACATGATTGTATTTTAACAAAACTTATGAAGAGAGAAGCTATTACCATGGAATTATTATAGGGAGGAATAGAGTCCGGTTTCAGGGAGAAGTTTTCCATGGAATAATTGAAAATAGTCATACATACAATGAGTGGGGATAAGCAGCTCCCTCTCGCTTCAGAAGGTCATGAGAAGACACCTTTTGGATTTGGCTCTGCTTCTATATGAACACTGGCTAGTGGGCTGTCCTTGCTCCCTTCTGCCTGTGAGCACTTTCTATTTGCCTCAAGTAAAAATCAGCTGAAAATACTTAAAGAAAAAGGTCTAAGCTAAAATTGATGGCTGGAGCCATTTAGGAAGTGTTCTTAGAAGCTGACATTGTAGGGTACTAGCTGGATTAAGAGCGAGCCATTAGTCTGTGGATCAAGTGACTTAACAGGAAAACTATTTGAGCCAAGACAGGTCTTAACCTGTCTGCCAGCTCAGGATATGGAAAAATAAGAACATGTTGGTACAGCTAACAAGCTAATTCTGAAATTATGCAGATATCAAATTGTTAGATATTTTTGTTTAAAAATTATTGCTATCAGAATATGAACCCTGTAAATTCTTATACAAAATCTGATAAAATCTTTTTTTTTTAGAAGAAACACTGGAAGAGCTTAGCTGAATGTATAATTCTTTATAAAATAGAAGTCAGAGGAGAAATAGAAATTATTTCTGGATCTCCTTTATTTTTAACACAATTTTAGGTTAAATTTACTTTGGCGACTTAACCCTTTACTCAGTTTGGGTTTTTTTCTGCCATTAGCTAACCTTTTTATTCTTGCAGTTTTGGAAGCTATATGTGAACAAAGATGAACAAAGGGCAAAGTATGGCTAGCCTTTTGATGGATATGCAAGGGAAGAAAAATTAAACTCTCTGCCTACCATCTTCAACCAGGACCAAGTGCACTCCTTTTGTTCTCCATAGAGTTTATTTTTAGTCCCTCATTCCTGACCTACAAGGAGTAGAAAGAAAGAGTGTGACCACCCACTTCATAGGAGGAAACATATTCCTTAGCACCTGAATCAAAGTTTCAGTAGGCATTTTTTCCCTTGTATTATAAACTTTCACATCTGAGTCACGTAGTGTTGAATAACCCCCATTATGTAACCATAATGAAAAGCTTCTAGATCTCCTATAAATGCAAATAATCTGTTTCAAATCAATATTATGTGAAAATTGAATATACATCATGTAATGAATTAGCTTTGAATTACCAAAGGCAATACAGAGAAATATAAAGTTAAATACAATGTCAACAAACTGATATGACAAATACTTCACAAAAAAGTTATTTAACTATACCATTGAAAGCTGCATGTACAGTACTCCTGTCTCTGACTTGTTAGTCAAAAGGATGACATAAAAAAAAAATCTGTCATATTACCATTAGGTCTGCTTCAGAACTAATCAGAGCTTTGTTTACCGTATTAAAGGTAAATGGGACAAATACTGACTAGTAAGCTGCTAACAAAATCATTTAGTCCCTTTGGAGTTCACAAAATCCATGAGGAAGTGACAAGAAAATGATGCAGATATCTAAGATTTCAGCTGATGAAAATCAGCGTTAGGTCTGACTATATGAAGCTATTTCAGTTTTCAGTGTTTGGGGATGTGTACCTACAAATAGGATAGTGTGATCGTTGTTTAATAAGGGTTGCCCAGTGTAATTTTGGACATAGCAGAGAAATTTTTTTTTTCTGTATATCCTTTCCCTGATTTGTATAGTTTAATTTGAATTAGTCATTAGGCTCTTGGGGAAGGGTTGACTATCTTTGTAGTTGTGCATAATAATTGAACACACACCATGCAACTACATTGTTAGAGATGCAGCTTGGTCTGAAGGGTGATGAAATAACAGTGTGTTTGAGAATCTGTCTGCCATTGGATTACTTTGGATTATTTTTTTGCTAAGGATATGTACAATGTCACTATGTCACTGTCATAATTGACATTACATTAGAGAAGTACATTTTTCCTTTCTTTTTCAGAATATTAATCTGCTATGCACCATTTCAACACATAATGAGAATCAGTATGTTCCTGTTGATAACATATTATGTTAGGATTCAGGAGGCCTAGGTTTTATTGCTGACTGCTGGTGCTTTTAAAGAATATAATTCAATGTTCTGGTTTCTGAGCATTATAAATAATGAAATATCACTATAATTCTGTTTCCATGGATTAAAACTGAGTTGCTTGCTCAGTCATTACTTTTCTTGTTCCACTTTTACATGCTTAAATTGTACCTGTACAAGTATTTGTATTAATTGCTAAAAGTACCCTTAAGTGATTCTATTAACCCCACATGCTGCAGTATGTCCTTGGAAATAAAAAAAATGCAACTTTTTTAAGGGCTCCTGAACTCATAACAGAGCAAACTTTTGAATGGTTCCAGTGACCCTCGTATTTCAGGATGTTTTAACTTCTCTTTTCCAGATATATTGAAGGATGGAGAAAACCAAAGTGAGCACCCTGCATTAGCACATTTATTGGCAATGTCTAGACATGGACAGAAGGGCTGTGGGCTATGACAGAAGTGATTATTAGGACAATGTCTTTGTTAATAAATACTTTCTTAGAGGAAGAGATACAGTGAATGACTGTATTTTTTGAATTGGTGTCTATTACTGGAGTGAGGAACTTTGATATAGTACTGCTAGGGGAGATTTTTACCATCATTCACTGATATGGAACTGCAGTGCTTCCCAAGGCTCTAGGTGAGCTCCTCACCAACTCAGTGCATGCAAAACATGGGGTTTTTTTGCTAGTAATCAGTGGCAATTAAAAGGTGTCTTTCTCCTCTTCTGACCTCTATGATATCAACTCTCAATCCAGCTCATATATATTGTCTAAGGCAGTATACCCTATTAATTACCCTTAAGATATGTTGAAATAATATGATGGGGAGTATCTATGCTTATTGAAGCTTTTCAGTGTCCAGTATTTAGATGTAATGGGTTGGTGTGGGATGTCAGGTGCCCACCAAGCTGCTCTGTCATTCCCCCTCCTCAACTGGACAGGAGGAAAAAAATACAACAAAGGGCTCACAGGTCAAAATAAGAACAGGAAGAGATCACTCAGCAAGTACCGTCATGTGCAAACAGATTAGAGAAAAATTAATTTAATTTATTTTCTTAATTTATAATTCACCCACAGTCTATGTGAGTGAGCTCAGCAAGAATCAGCTGTATCACTAAGATTTAAAGAGAAAATATTTTTTAATCCTTCTTTGCAGTTCCAAACTGAACTTCCTAATCAGCTTTATTTATGTTTTGGAAGTCTGAATGTTTTAGCTGTGATTTGAGTGTTTCACATTCCCCTTCTTCCACAAGGTTTTTTCATTACTACTTTTATAGAATACATTAATCAACACATTTCTGTCTTCAAAATTCTCATAACAACCAAGAGAAATCTGAAGGTAAACTTGGAGATAAATACTTAGTGCAGTCTCTTCTTCCTATCTTAATATATGGTCTTCTGTAGCATAAAGACTTAATAGAATAGCACGAATAGTGACTCTAGGAGTAAGCAGGATAAGCCCCTAATTAAAACTTTTTGGGGTAGTTAATTAACTGCTGCTCCTGGGGTTGGCATATTCTGGAGTGTTTTCTGCTACCTCTTCCTCTGATTTTAAAGGTGGCTGCTAGAGAAACTTCTGGTTGCCATGTTCCTTCATAGAAAAACTTTTTTTTTTTTCCTGTCTGATTGCTTCTTGGTACCTGTGACTTATCCCTCGGACCCGGTTCTGTAAGGACTTACCTCACTTCTTTCTTCTCCTCCTGTCACTGTTTATAGCTGTGCACAATAATGTGTTAAATGTGAAATGCCACACCTCCTTAAGTCTTTGTGCTGTAAAAACCCAAATTGTTATAATGGCTAAGTAAACTGACATATGTGCTATGAAGTTTTTATTGTGTTGAAATGAGATGTTATTTTGGTGGTAGTTCCCATTGATATCTCTTTCCAAACCCAAGAGTATGTTTGTTTTAACTAATCTGTGAATAGAAATTATGAGCCGAAAACTGCTGTTTTTCATAAAAATGTCTGAAAACAGTTGGCTATTACAGTGAAGCTGTGTATAGGCTTTATATTTTTACACTAAAATTTCAGTGAAAATACAAGTAATTTTTGTTTCATTAATCTTTCCTTTAATCTTTTGTCTTCGTTGTCTCATTTGGCACTTTATGTTAATTTTTCTCTGTGTTCTGAGAAAACTTAGTCTTGCTGAGACCTTCCATGTCACATTTGCATGACAGTACTTATAGCTGCCACTCTGCATTCTTTTGAAAGTGTGAAATTTAAGTACTTTCATTTTCATCAACAAAAAAGCATCACCTTAACCTTATATATATATATATATATATATATATACACACTATCATGAAACATCCTTAGGCCTGAAGAAAAGCTGGTGATTTAAACGGTATTCTTGGTCAAGATTAGAGACATCACCTTTTGGGAATAAAATGGTGCTCTCTCAACATTTTAATTAAAAAGAAAAATCAAAAAAATACCCCATCCCTAAGCCTAGAATATTTTTTACTATTATGCTATTAATTCCAGTCTCAACTAGTTAGATATCAAATTCAAATTAATTGGGCTAAAGAAGGCTTTTCACGTGGTTGTATTTGTTTGAACAGAATTTAACCTGAGAGAGATTTCTGGGATTCAACAGAGAATATTTAATCAGAACCACAAAAGACAAAAAGCCCTTTTGTAGAATAGTCAAGGGATAGCTAAGTACTGAAGTTTGTACTTCAGATACTTAATGTTTAAGTCCTTGTTCTGGTATTTTTTCATTACCTTACCATTAGGTTCTTCAGCCATCTCTGCCATCTCTGTTGGATTAAGTAATTTTAATGTAAAGTAGAAACATCTGGGAGAGACTAAACTAGTAATCTAGAAATTCTAGTTAGGCCCTCAAATAGGCATGCGAGCTTGCATTTCAAAGCTTGGCTTTCTGTGCGAGAGAGCAGCTATTTAAATGAATGGACTTTTTGTACCTTAGATGAGCATTCTAACTACTGGGCCATCAGGTTTTGGAATATGAGAAAATGCATAAATGCTTTTTTTTTTCAATTTTTCTCTCCACAAAGTTGAAAAACCGTTGTCCAAGAGTATGTTGGCATCTCAGTTATTTAGAGAAAGTGCAAGCTATTTCGTATCTAATCTTAAAATCGAAATAAGAAAATTATGAGGAGGGGGGGGAACCCTGAAATGCTGAAAGCCCCAAACCACTGCTGAGTGTATAATTTTCTGGAAAGTTTCAGTTCTGCAGTTGGATCATTCTGAGGGATGCGATTCTGCTATTTGTCTTGCTCCCTTCTTTCAGGGCTTTAGGTTCTTTGTCATTGCTGTTGACATTTGCTTCTGGCTTTCACATCTTTGACCAGTTTTTCTTCTTTTGGGATTATCTGATCCAGAAGAGCATCTCCTGTCCTTGGTATATAGATCACATATGTCAAGAAACCATCTTCAGGTCACTCTATATATTTCCTGGATATACATGCCCAACCTTAATGTCCTTCCAGCAGATAACAAGATGATTGAAGCCGTGATTGAAAATCCTGATTAAGTGTAACTCATAAAAAATACTATCCGTTGCAAAAAGCTTTCACAGGAATATTTTAAGGTTTCCCACAATTATCTCTTTACAGCTATTATAAAAGACAAATGAGTATTATTTCATACTTTTGCTGTTCTGAGTCTGAGTGACTTATACTTTTTACAGTATAGGTTTCCTTCTGCAAATTTAAAAAATAAGTTGTGAATCAAATGACAAAGAAAACTAGGGTTATCTTTGGTTTACGCCAGGTTATTCGATTGTGTTGAGTTTACTATGACATTCTGTTGTACAACTTTTAAGATCAGAAGAAACTATACATATGTCTGTTTTGATAATCCATAGGAGATGGGCCCCTTTAAAATGTAGTTCTGCATTGCATCTGTAACTTCCAAATAGTATAGTTTCATTTTGTCAATAATTTAACATGACGCAGACACGATCAAAATATTTCTGTAATGAGAAGTTTTTGCCTCTGTTTCTAGTCTGGAAATGAGCTAATTTCAAATTTTGGGATGGGTCTCATTTAATCTGTCTTTAAAATATATGTCTTTCTGAAGACTCGTCCTTGGTTAGGTACTGCTATTAGATCTTTTCTTAACTTTCGTTTGGATGAGCTAAAATGATTGAACTGTTTAGCAGTGTCAGCGAGATTGCAAAGCTCTTTTGCACCTCTTCTGTAAAGGAATTAATATTCTACATCTTTACTTCATACATTGTATTCACTGTTTTCATGGGAGATTTTTTAAAGTCCTGCAAAGTGTGTTATCATCATACACATGCCCACACATCTGCTCCCGGGGAGGAAAAAAACCCCAACAAATCTGGGAAAAATCTGGGAATGCTCTAACCTTTTATTTTTTTCTCTCAGAATACAGAGAAAACCTTATAGAGCATCGCAGTTGACCATGTGTCTCCTTCATTTCTTCTCATAAACCAAATGTACTGCACAAGAAAATTATCTTGGATTTACTCTGAAATGCCAGATAATAACTGATACTTAGAAATAAAAAGAAATATTGATCCATTACATATTAGATAAATATGGTCAATGTTCATCAAACAAATGCCTTCCAATCACTTAAATAAGGTGTTCTAACAACTCTATAGCAATCCAAACAGATTATTTAAAAATTAATTGAATAGCTCACTTTGACCTGAATAGTTGCTAAATTATTCAACATATAGTATCTTTCAATTATTTAATAAAATCTAGCGATTTTTCCTAATGGAAACTGTTCATTTTTTTTTCTTTAATCAAATTGGAAATGAGACCTTTAAAAATTAGAGTTTTTACTTTTCATGTATGAGAGGGGTACTGTTTAGCCTTTTATCATGATTAGACTTCCATCTTCATTTTAGCATTGGAGAAGTTCTGAAACAGAGTAAGAAAAATTAGCAGCACAGAGAAAAAATAGTTTTGTTACTTTCTCTTGAAATATGGCTAGGCTAGTATGAAGAGTACAGCAAAAAAAAAAAAAAAAAAAAAAAAAAAAAAATTCCAAAAGCTGATTTTGGGGCATTTGCAGCTGCTGTTCCCCACTGCTTTTCAAAGCAATACTGAACATTCCTCTCTTATTCTTCTTTCCTCCACATTTTCCTATCTTTTAAAAAGAAAGTTTCTACATGAAATGAAGATGTTGTAGTTACATCAGAAATTTCATTTAAGAGCCCCGATGTACTATGTAAGATTGGGACTGGCTTAATTAAATTTCTTCAAAACAGTAGTTATTTTCTACTGGCCCATGCCAGCAATCTCTTGCCCTAGTGTTTTCAGTATTGGTTGTACTGTGGGGGTGTATTTTGAAGAGACAAAACCAAATCTATATGAGGTATTTTTGCACTCAGCTTTCCTCAGGAAGCCCTTGTAAGACCTTTGTATGAGACTTGGTAGTCTGTTCTTGTGTTTTACAGACTAAGAGGTTTATAGATGTTAGTGCAATCTGAACTTTACTCAAAGAGGTAACGGCACATTGGCATTCGCCTGTTCTTCCATATGCAAGTTATCCATGCAAAAAAAAGTCTTTTATGGTTCATAACACCAGCGTGTTGTTTCTCTGAAGAAAAAAATGTGAAACAAAACACACTGCTGCCCATTCAGTAATTTATGCGTTCAGTTAAGTATGCATTTCCCACTTAACCCACGCAATTTCTTAAAAAAAAAAATCAAAGGAGAACAGGTTATTGTCTTTAAATTGAAACATTTTTAATTTGATGACTGGAAATCAGAAGATGAGATGGATAATTGTTTTGCTCTAAAAAGAAATATTGAGTCTAACATCCTTCTAAGACTCCATTATACACTGTTCTTTGTAAAACTTTCTTAAGAGGTGCTAGAAGGGAAATAAAAAGTGTGAAAGGTCTAATGCCTTCTTTGATGTGGGTGGTTAAAAATAAGAAGCAGTTTTAGTGGTTTTAAAAGGTCATATTTTACAACTGTTACTAAAACATAGGCATTTATGCTAAAATTATTCTTACGGAGACCCCCAGAGCGATAATTTTGGACACAACAATACACTTAAGTTCCTTTAACACCTTTAATGCTCTAATTTGATTTACAGCTATTAAACTTTCCAAGTCTCTTTAAGTCTCACTGTTGCAGGATCACATCGTTGATTTCTCTTTACTTTCTGTTCAGTGGGCAAATCATTGTAACTTGATGGAGTGTTAAGATTTCCTTGGTTCCTAGGCTTGAAAGGAACTACTTAGCAATTCATTGCCTCTCCTTAAGGAAACCAGTTTGAGGACACCAGAGTGGCAATTTTTAGTCATTCACTTTTTGAAGATTTTAAGGTTAGGATTTTAACATTTAGATTAACCTTGCTCAGAGGACAGGAGTTTTCAAAGGTATAATCAGTGTGGTCCTGAGCTGTACTGCAGTTTTGCTCCAAGTGCATTTTTCTTCTGATTTTAATTACAAAGACAGGTTATTAAGTTCATTGCCCTAGTGATCGCTCTACCATACTATTTCAATTGTTGTTAACAGTTTGGTAATGCAGTCGTGGGAAGACTACAGTCTGACAGGAAAGAAAAAGTCCTTAAACTCGTCATGACAATGTGGTTCATGGATCAGTGAAGAGAATAACTGAAAGCAGCTAAGGCACAAAAGAAAAATTCTGTGCTTCACTGTCTAGGACTCTGAACTACTTGATTAACTAGCAGGTTCTGTTTTGCGTTTTGTGTTTTGTGTCTTCAATTGGTGGGTACAGATTCGCATGTCATTGGTATCTTCCATGAGTTAAAGATTTTCTGTATAAATTACAAAATTCTTTTTAATATTATTGCATACATCACAACAGTTCACTGCTAAGTAGCAGACTCTTTGATAGAAGAGCCAAAGGAGTGTAGTCAGGGGAATTAGATTTAAATGCTTCCCAATATCCTTGGTGACTACTTGTCGTTTGTTGAAACATACATGTATCAAAATACTGACCTATTCATATTATATTAATGAATTTGCAACCTGATATTCACTGCAGCTTCTCTTGGAAACCGAGGAATTTTCTTGCTTTGAGTGGTAGGAATATTCTGGAGCTAGTTTTGGGTTTAACACATTCTGGTATTGCACCATTCATCAAATCAATTACAATTTGCATGAATTAAAGAATGAAAGCCAAATTTGTATAGCGATAAGCTCTGCTAATAAGGCAATAACTTGGAAAATTAAGGTACTTTCTCATCAAACTTTGTGATCCTTATATTTTTCAGGGAATTGCTCCACTCAACATTTGAAGAAGGTTCATTAATGATGACATTTCCTCTGAAGATTTTTAAAATCAGTGTGTAAATATTAATATTCTTTAAAATTAAATTGGAGCCATCAGTCTCAAAGGTGTAAAAGACATTCACATTAGGTTGCAGATTTAACAGAAGCTCTAAAAATGGTGTGGTAGGGTGTGTTCCCATGGGAGAAGTGTAGAGCCTTCGCTGCCCCACAGAAATCATGACTTGACCCTTACAAATCAGATTCACGTCTTCCTTTTCATAACCGTAATTGCCATTTTGTAGTTAACTTCATGCTTCACCTCTAGTATTTCCTGTCACTTCTTTTACTGGGAAGGTGGAATGCAAATTTTGAAATACAAATCAGCATAATGGAAAATTGCTCAAAGTATTGCATTTATACTCTGTAAATGAATTCTGAAAGGAGAGTTTTCCTGACCCTGGGGAATGCAAGTGAAAAATCGTATCCACAAAAATTGAACTTGTATTTTCTAGAAATCTCTAAATAAACATTATGAACCTTTGAGAAGTTATTAGATGGCCACAGCTTTCTCAGTTTTGAGCTTTATCATCTAGCTGAAGTACTTTGAAGTGGTCTGACAGATTTGTGTGGCAGGGAAAAGCCAATGACAGTCTTGAATTATTAGCAGTTAGCAACTGATACGTTGTCAGATAAATTCAGAGAACTCCAAATTAGTAACTATTGAAGAGCCAGAAATGCTCAGCAAATACATGTGTCTAAATTGATTCCATTAGGAGCTCACATTGCTTTTTACATGATCGTGTCCAAGTTATGAAGATTAAAAAAATATATATTAATAAAACACAGCTCAAATATACACTGTTGTGGGAAAATTACTCAGTTTACCATAAATATCTCAAAATACTTTCAATATCTCAGTAAGTGTATGCTGGAGAACTACAAACTGGTACGGGCAGAGTCCTAGGACATACTTGCATGGTACACTGATGCTCAGCCTAGCTTCAGACAAGCTGTTATGTCTGCACAAATCAGTGCAGTGCAGTTCTGAGCAGATCTACTACTTTGGGTTCCAGAGTCCCAGCAGATCAAAGGTCTAGTAGTGCCCTCTTACTTCATTGGACCTGTCACAAAGCTGAAAATCGTATGGCACTCATGCTTTGAGTCCCAGAGCAAGCTTAACTGCAAACTAGACTGATTTGCTTTCTAAAATGGAGTACACTATGGTGAGGTGGACACTGCTCTCTTCTTCACTACCATGTGACCAAGAGCAAGCCCTTTAGTGGTGGCTTCCACTAAATACTTCAGCTTCCTTCATGTTCCTGTAAATTGATATAATACAGTTAATACACCTTTACTGACTAGAAGGCTTTTGGATCTCCTGCTTTTCATAACAAGTTTGTTTTGTTGGCATATTCTTAGTGTTGTTACTACTAAAGAGAGAACAATTAATCTTGTGCTCGATCACTATGGAAAATGTTTCTTCTGAAAGTTGATCACAAACCACATTTCTAGCCAGAGTGAGTTACTATAGCTTTATTCAGAGGAAATTAAAATAGAATACAGAAATAAATGCACAGGAAAGCGCCAAATTACATAATTACAGAATCATAGAATCATTTTGGTTAGAAAAGACCTTTAAGATCATTGAGTTCAACTGTAAACCTAACACTGCCAAGTCCACTACTAAGCCAAGTCCCTAAGTGCCATGTCTACATGTCTTTTAAATACCTCCAGTGACGGTGACTCAAATTAGTTACCACAGTTGTTGCAATATTATAAAGCTGTTTCGCTTTCCAGAATGCTTAAGCAATTTGAAATGATTTATGTGAAAATTCAGTTTTGTAGTTGTACCTTCTAAATTAGGAGTCATTTCATTTATTTCAGTGAGTTGCTCAAGATTATACACGGAGCAAGCAGGGAAAAACCCTTATGTTTTATGCTGAGTTGAACACTTCTTTATGCCTTTAAAATTTTTTTGTTTCTTTAAAACTGTATACTCCGTATTTCTGTAAATTTGTAAAAAAATATTATAGGGTAGTTGAAAACTAGGTCGCATCAGACATCCATGGGAATAAACATGGGCTTTGGCATGCATTTCTCTTGGTGCTTAAATTCTGAGACAAGAGGAAATTATTTTTCTAACTGTACAGTAAAAATCTTACACTGAGAAACAAGATGTTATGTCTTTCTTAACTTGTTATGCCTAGTTGTTAAAAATACTGATGTTAAAAAAAAGAAAGGCTAGAGCAGGGGGGCACCATAGTTTTTGGAAAGTCCAAATAAAGGATTTCTAGTAGAACCTTTTCTGAACTTTGACCAGACTTTAAAATGAGTTTTTACAAAAGCATGTCAATTCAACTTTGAATTTGTAAATATATTGAAATTATACTCCTCTGAATAATAAAAACCCTGCTGTATTTACAATACCATACTTGTTTCATCGGGAGGCTCCTTATGTCACCAGTTAAAGGGTGGAGACAAGCTCAGTTCTATAGTCAGCTGTGAGAGACTGAACTGTGCGACATTTTTCTCGAAGATTTCTTGGAGACTGACTTGTGCCACCACTGACATTGCATGGTGAAGCCAGTCTGGTGTGGTGTGAAGACTGTCACCACATGCTGGCACACACGCAGTGCACTGCGAGGGAGCGTGTAGCATGTGTTGGATGTGCCGCTGCCATGGAAACCCTTGGCCCAATGGGCTTTCTCCAGATTGGCTATAAAAGCCCACAGGAAAGCGCCCTGAACAACATGTGCTTGGTGTGGATGTGTTTTGTGGTGTGAGCGCATATGTGTGCGCGAAGGCATGTGTTCATCGTCCAAGGCCTGTGGATAGTTGGAGCGTTACAGGAACTTGGGTGGTAACTGTTTCTTTCCTCTCTATCCCGGCTTCTTGCTAATTTCTACCCTTTATTGCACTCTTTCCTATTGCTTCTGTGTTGTAGTGTTGTTAATAAAGTTGGTTTGGGTGTACAGTATCTGACCTTGTTTGGTCTCAATCTCACTCCTGGCATCACATCGAGACCTCCACGACTTTGGATTAGGACACCAGCCTGTTTTCATTTGCTTTTGAAGTCTCAAGTTGCTAATTAACAGTGCACAGTGTGCTTCCATTTCCAGTGACTGAGACAAACAAGGACCTTCTCATCCACAAAAGGGTATCTGTATTTTGTATTCCTTCTTTGCAGCTATTTACACTTTATTCCATTTTATTGAGCATGACAGATTAATTACTTTTTACAAAAATTTCTAAATTATATCTTCCATTCCTTTTCACAAAGAAATCAACACCAACAAAAATTTGTATTCAGTAGTTTCACAGAGTGAGAAAGTTGTGGCTTCTTCAAAGTTAGGGAAGTATTCTGTTTAAGTTTGAAAAGCCAAGGCTGGTTCAGGTTTAAATGCAGGATGAATAAGGTGAGGTAGCTCTTGAGAGATGGAAAAGTACAATGAAGTTTAAAACAAATAGAACACAGCCTTACGGTATATTACAGTGCCAGGTTCTGCTGTGGAATAAAAAGGTGTAAATGCAGAACTCCAGCTATTTAAACAGATAAATTCTGGATTTGCTCTGGCAGTACTGTCAGCTGGATCTGACACTGGGTTCCTTTGTTACTATGCATCCTTGGTGACAAGATTTTTCTAAAATGCTCTCATAAGAGCCTTTGGCTTAGCATGTACTATGCATGATTAAGAAACCTATAATTACATTTCTAAAAAGCGTGTCTCGCAATTCAGTACCATGATGCTTGTTTCTTCAGTGAATTTCAACTGACAGCTTTCTGGTAAAAATGAAAAATAAGAAATCACAGTTGAGGTATAGCTGAAAAGAACCCATTTAAATTTTTACATATAAATGTAAAATATTTTTTAACTGGTCAACATTTTCATAATCCTTGTGTTTAAATTGTGGAATGAGCATTATCTAGTTCAAATCCTTTCCAACCATAGTTTATGAACATTTCCAAGTAGGATCCAGCAGAAATTACTCCTGACACATCCTAGAATCCCCTTAGAGAGTCACATCTCTTGGTTTTGAGCCACAACTCATCCATCACAACCTGAAAAATTTTGCTCTTTTCATATTTTTTTTTATTATCTTAATGCTAGCAACCTGCGTAGCACCTGTCAACAAGCTATTAAAATCTATAAAAGCTGTCTTGCTTTCACACTTTATCCCACAGGAATATATTTGTGCAAAAATCCCTCAGAAAAAAAAAGTAAGCTCAGAGGCCTCAGAAAAAAGTAACTAGAAAGTGATCAGAGACACAGTATCCTTACCATTCAGCTTTGTAAACCAAGGGAGTGGAGAGAGAAATCATAAACCCAGAAACAAATGAAGGCATATGGATAAGAGGACAAGTGTGAGTTCAGTGCAGTAGTCAAAAGCATTTAAGGATTCTTCCTGTATAGCTATGAGAAAAGAGTGTGAGAAATGGCTGGATGCAACACTGGGAGAGCTCAGTTAATGTAAGGCTCTGCAAAATCAACACTTTATTTCAAAGTAGCTTATCAAAGGTTACAGGCTGTACACCATTCTAAACCTTTACTTGATACTCCTACACTGCACAAGATAAGCACATTGTCTTGCATAGAAAAAGACTACCTAATGAAAAATAATGTCACTGACCACAGTGACACTGGAAGATATCCCTTTAATAGCAAATTACTGAAAAATTTGCTTGCATCACTTCCTCCTTCTGTGCCTTACAGTGAACGGGTAAGTTTGTAATGGCTTTTCTTAATGCTGGAAGCATTGCCTCTTGATCTTGTTTTTGTGTTTTTCAGAAGGCAGAAGCGAATCATAAGGCTTAGGTTACAAGCCAGCATATTATCCTTTTCTTGCCTCTTTTCCTTTTTTCTTTCTTTCTTATGGAAGGTTGGCAAAGCTTTGCAGCATTGTTTCCATTTACTCTTGTGTTTTCAGTAGGCAAGAATTCAAATTTAAACAAAAGGAAGCACAGAGTAAATGGAAAAATACATATACCTTGATGAGAAAGCACTGAGTGCCTTTACACCATTTCATAATAATCACCTGACAAAACAGCAGCTGTAGGATTCAGAGTGACTAGCTTAGACATTTGAAACTGTTACATTTATTTAAAAATAACAATTGTGCAGCTGCCTGCACTACAGAATACAACTTGTGTCAGCCTCTTTTGATTTCATTGTTCTGTTCTTCCACAGAATCTCTAGCAATAATAAAAATGAACAATAATAATAAATCATAGTAAGTGAAAAAAAGTTCTGTTTAATGGAAAAAAAACAAAGGGTTGGAAGAGTAAAAGATAGATAAAGAGGGAATTTACTACTCAGGGGTAGCTTTCACAAAGCTGCATGCCCTCAGGAGCACCTTCTCTTCAGGAACTTTGTATGTGGAGAATTTCAGTGATGGATAGAGCTTGTCCTGACCTACAAGAAAAATATAAATTTGGCATGAGTGCAACTAAAATTGCAATGGATTCCACCCCATGCTCTGCCTCCATTTTTTACAAATAATGCAGTAAGAAATACTGTAAAAATATATATTTAAACAGGACAGTCACAATTTGCTCATGATGTAACAAGTTTCTGTCAAATGGTGAAAATATTTTGCAGTGTATATAAAACAATGTAGACTACAACACTGTTAGTGATATTCATTGATGGTACAAGCATTATGTTTGTGGATAATATTTATTGATAGTGGAACAAAGTTAAATAAAGATTGTTAGGTATCTTGGGTCTGGAGAGGCAGCAAGAAAATAAGTTGTACCTCTGTGTATCAGAGATAGGTCACAGTGGCAGATATCACTGGATCATGTTGCACAGAGTGGTTGCAGAGTCTCCATCTGTGGAGATATTCCAAACCTGACTGGACACAGACCTGGACAACCTGCTGCAGCTGACCCTGCTTGAGCAGCAGGGTGTAACTGGATTACCTCAAGAAGTCCCTTCCACCCTGCACGGTTCTGTGATTTGTGTAATTGAATGCAGAATACAAATATGTATTCATTTTATACATTTGCTATATAAAGTACAGCATTGATTTGTACTGTAAGCAGTCTTTTAAACAAACAAACAAACAAACAAAAATCCATGCCTGGAATAATTGAAAATACATTAAATCATTTGACACAATTACCTGCAGCAAAAGTATTCCAAAAAGATGATTTTTCCATCTCTGTCTAACAGTTTGCTACTAGACTTTTGTTATTAGAAACCTGTAACCATATAAACTTTCATTGTCATTTGCACAGTCTACCTCAGTCTGTTCTGTGGAGCAAGCCCTTTCTACACTGCTACCAATCAGTCTTTGGCCACACTCACACATGATCAGTCAGACTATGATATTTCCCATCGTCAGTTCTGCTTATGTGTTTTGCTTGCAAAGTCTTATGCTCTGGTGTTACTCAGTTTTGGTGACATTGACCTTTTTTCTCCTGATAGTTGCAAACTTGGATGCCCATTGTATAATTAGGCATTTGCTACTGTGTAGAAAAATGAAGTCACTTCACTACAAAATACCCCTCTAGTTTTCCTTCAGAAGTCTTGCTTCTGTGGCATGCTTGAACACTATCCATATTCTTTAGTAAGAAACTATGTTGACAATTCTACCCTTGGAATTGCAAACACTTATTTTTCCTTTTTCTTTTTTTAATACTGATTTTCCTTCTAGGGAAATAAAGGGAAATGGATATTGGGAAAGATTAAGCTATAGATACTGCTCACTGCATTCTGACTCCACTACCACAGAAAATAAGCTGAATTACAAGTACAGTGTACACTGTGGAACAAGAACATACATGTTTTATTGTATTATACTTTGGAAATGGCAAGGTTTTTTCATAATTTTGTTAAGATAAATCTTACAAAGACAATCTCTATTTGCATGAACAGAACACTGTTAGGAGAAATTTCCTTTATATACTTTGTATTTCTGAGCAAATACAAACAATGCATTTCCAGCAAAGAGTGAATTCCAGGTGCAGTTCTATAAAGTTCATTTGAGGAAACTTCATTCTAGAACAACAAATTTTGGATGCTTGGTT
Source organism: Pterocles orientalis (assembly GCA_011057875.1). Taxonomy (NCBI): domain Eukaryota; kingdom Metazoa; phylum Chordata; class Aves; order Pterocliformes; family Pteroclidae; genus Pterocles; species Pterocles orientalis. The sequence continues at coordinate 387,917 of WKFP01015563.1, read as the reverse complement.
GCTGGCAGGATTCTGTTTATACCATGACTAATAAAGGAATATGGGAACTGAATTCCTCGCAAGAAGCAAATGCATGTTGCAAACATTTAATACAGAGCTTTTAATGACTGGCGTGATGAGGATGTGTAGAAGTGAATTCCCACCTACACAGATCCTGTATGGTGCTAGGCAAAACAATTGTCCTCTTGGCAGGACTAAACTAGAGCATTTATTATGTGGGATAGTATAACAAAAAAATGCATTTTGTATGAGAAAACAAAGGTAAAGATTTACAACTGTCATTTGTAAATACAGGAGGGTTTTTAAATATAAACTAACACTGCATAAATAAAGAAGGGAGAATCTGTGTAGTCTTAATTATAAACTAGTCTATAGGTGTAACATAATTTCAAAGTTGCATGCTTATTGTAAATAACATATTTTTATTGTGATGGGATAATTTGGCTTTACGTAGCTAAGAGGAAATGGATTTGATTGTTTTTCACCCCATTAGTAGTCCTCATTCCTTTTATTTTTATTTATGTTGTTGAGAGCTGTTTTCCTGTGGAGTGAAACTATTGTTGTCATGAAACAACATTGTACTTTTAATAACAGTCATTTAGACAGATTCATACTTCTTGCTGTGCACAAATGGTTCAGCAGCGTCACTTGAGGACAGAGTATACTAAGGGCTGTGTGGAATCACATCATCCCTTATGGAGCAGAAAAGACTTTATGGCTGCAAGCATCTACTATACTGTAGGGATTAGTTTTGTGTCTCACTAGTGTCATTAGTCAGTTCACAGAGAGGAGGCAGAGCCCAGGCACAGTGTCCTGCTAGTACATAATTTTGTAATTACCAGGCTACCTGAAAAAGGGTTATTTGTGCAATGGTGTCGTTTATTGAAAATCAGGCTGGGAGAGATTCTTTTCAGGCCACTTTGAGGGATAAACCCGGTTTAGTAAAAAAGGGTTTTTGATGACCTGAAGAAAGAGACAATGATTCTGAGCAGAATATTTGGCAAGGTGATCAGGTCAGCATTAAAGTGTGCTCTAAGATCCTAGCTAGCCATGCATTTTGCCCACATCATGTTTGGAAGGGTTAAACTGAAGATGATGCCTATCCATTTAAATCAGAGATTCAAATCCTGATGCAATGGGAGAGGCTGAAACTAGATTTCTCAACTATCAGTACAGAAGTGAAAACTGAAGTAAAGAGGAAAAGCCTTCAAAACATTTGCATGAGGAACGAGTATATCCTTATGCTAAAGGGAGAGCTGTGGGTTTTTGGTGTCCCCTGTGGTTCAATTGTTTTTTAAAGATACATTGAATTAGTAAAAGAAGTATTCACCTGAGATTCCTTATGAAACTCATTACAGTCATTCTCAAGATCAGAGAGTATCATTGTTTTTTCAAAACACAGCATCTCTAGAAATACATGGAAGTTTTTAATGTTTTGGATTTGGGGGCCTGTTTGGACTGCTTTCATACTGCGATGTGGAGAAAAATGTAAATGTGCAAATCCTCTAGTTCATCTGAAATAATGCTGCCTGCAATTTTCACCAGATATATCAAACCAATCACCGTGCTATAGGACAATGCTAAAACACCTTCACTCAGAGATACAGTATGACAAACATAAATGACATTAGATGATGGTGTACACTATTGAGTAAGTTGGTGACAATTTTAAACATAGATGAAGTTCACACAGATGGACTTTCCACTATTGCCACTCACAGTATTCCTTCACTTCTCTCTGGGTGAATTTCTAATGATTTAATAAGGAGATTTATTTTAGTGTTTATCCTCATGAAATACCTTGATCCTTATCAGTTGCATTTACTGAAAAGCCAATGAAATTGGAAGAGTTCATAGCAAAGCAAAACAAGTTATTTTGTTTCTGCTCAAAAAATTAGAAATTAATTTTGCAAGGAACTTATAAGTGTCCTGACAGGAAATTCTCTTCGCAATGATTTATGGAAAAGATTCACAAGGCAATAAAGTCTCACTATAACGTGCAGTAAAGGGGACAAGGAAAGATGACTGAAGATATATATTGTTAACCTAAACAGAGAACTCATATTTTGTGTGCCCAAAAGGCTTGAGACAGAGAACATTTATAGAAAAAAAAAAAAAAAACCCACAACATTTAATGATTCAAAGCAACTGTGCCTTTAATGTCACAGCTGTGAAACAATAGGGTAAAAACAAATGGACATTTTGGGGAAGAAAAGCCTGTTTTGTTTCGTCCTCTGTATTTTTAGACCTGACTTAGAGCTGTGGGTTAATTTCTGCTTTGTTCCTTGTGCAGACAGAGGTAAACAGCTTCCCCCACACTTGCCTGCTACAGTCTGAAAGAAGGACAAGACATGCAGGGAACAACAGGTGTTGCTTTTTTTTGCTTCCTGGAAGGGCCAAGTGAATGTGATATGCAAAGCAGAAGAGTCTGAGCTTTCTAACTTACTGAATATCAAGTCAGTGCTGCAAACGAAACCCCTGCAAATATTGATATATGTTTTACAAGACAAAGTGCTAAGACCTCCAGAACATTTCTTGCTGGGATGTGGTTTTTACACTGCCCTTTATCTTATGCTTTAAACATTTTTTTAAATTTTTTTTTAGAATCATTAAGGTTGGAAGAGACCTCAAGGATCATCAAGTCCAACCGTCAACCCACACCACCTAACTCACTAAACCATGGCCCTAAGCTCCACATCTACACGTTTCTTGAACACCTCCAGGGATGGTGACTCCACCACTTCCCTGGGCAGCCTGTTCCAATGCCTGATCACTCTTTCAGTGAAGAAAGCTTTTCTAATATCCAGCCTAAACCTCCCCTGGTGCAACTTGAGGCCATTTCCTCTTGTCCTATGACTTGTTACTTTAGAGAAGAGGCCAGCACCCACCTCACTACAACCTCCTTTCAGGTAGTTGTAGAGAGTGATAAGGTCTCCTCTCAGCCTCCTCTTCTCTAGACTAAACAACCCCAGCTCCCTCAACTGCTCCTCGTAAGACCTGTCCAGCACCTCAATGTCATTCTTGTGGTGAGGGGCCCAAAAATGAACACAGTATTGAAGATGCGGCCTCACCAGTGCCAAGTACAGGGGCACAATCACTTCCCTAGTCCTGCTGGCCACACTATTGCTGATGGAGGCCAGGATGCCGTTGGCCTTCTTGGCCACCTGAGCACACTGCTGGCTCATGTTCAGCTGGCTGTTGACCAACACCCCTCTCCTTTTGTTGTTAATGTATTTGTAAAAACATTTTTTATTATCTTTTACCACTGCAGACAGGTTGAGTTCCAGTTGGGCTTTTGCCTTCCTAATTTTAACTCTGCATGACCTGGCAAGATCCCTGTACTCTTTTTGGGTTGCCTGACCCTTCTTCCAGAGGTGGTAGACTCTCTTTTTTCCCTGAGTCCCAGTAAAAGCTCTTTGTTTAGACAGGCTGGTCATCTTCTCTGCCACTTGGTCTTTCTACAGATGAGGACAGACTGTTCCTGTGCTTTTAAAACCACCCTCTTGAGGCATGTCCAGCCTTCCTGGGCCCCCTTACCCTTCAGGACATTCTCCCAAGGGACTGTCCCTACCAGCGCCCTAAACAGCCTAAAGTCTGCCCTTTGGAAATCCATGTTAGTGGTTTTACTGGCACCTCTCCTTACTTCACCAAGGATCGAGAACTCTATCATTTCATGGTCACTAAGCCCAAGATGGACTCCGACCACCACATCTCCCACCAGTCCTTCTCTGTTTGTGAAAAGCAGGTCAAGTGAGGCACCTCCCCTGGTAGGCTCGCTTACCAGCTGTGTCAGGAAGTTATCTTCCACACACTCCAAGAATCTCCTAGTCTGTTTCCTTTCCACTGTGTTGTATTTCCAGCAGATGTCTGGCAAGTTGAAGTCTCCCACAAGAACAAGTGGAAGGGATCACGAGATTTCTGCCAGCTGCTTACAGATTGTCTCATCTGCTTCCTCCTGCTGGCAAGGTGGCCTATAACACACTTGCAGCAGGATACCAGCCTTGTTAGCCCTTCCCCTCATTCTTACTCATAAGCATTCAAACTTATCATCGCAATCCTCAATTTTTATACAACCAAAATACTCCCTAACAGATACAGCAACCCCACCTCCTCTCCTTCCTTGCCTATCCCTTCTGAAAAGCTTATAGTCATCCATTCAGCACTCCAGCTATGAGACTCGTCCCACCATGTTTCTGTGATGGCCACTAGGTCACAGCTGTTTTGTTGCACAGTGGCCTCCAGCTCCTCTTGCTTGTTGCTCATACTGCGTGCATTAGTGTAGATGCACTTGAGCTGAACTGTCGAATCCACTCCTACCGTCAGTGTGCCACCCCTAGGTTTGTCTGTAATTGCCTGGCAATTCCCCCTTCCCCCTTTGAACCTAGTTTAAAGCCCTCTCGATGAGCCCTGCCAGCTTACGAGCCAGAATCCTTACCCCCCTATGAGACAGATGAACTCCATCTGTCGCTAGCAGGCCTGGTGCCACATAAGCCTTCCCATGATCAAAAAAACCAAAATTGCACCTCTGGCACCAGCCTCTGAGCCAGGTGTTGATCAGGTGTGTTCTCCTGATCCTCTCAGTATTCATCCCTGCCACTGCGGGGATTGAGGAGAACACGACCTGTGCTCCTGATCCTCTAATCAATCGCCCCAGTGCCCTGAAGTCCCTTTTAATTGCTTTTGTACTTCTTTCCACAACCTCATAGCTTCCAACCTGCATGACCAGTAGTGGGTAGTGATCAGAGGAGCTTCCTGGTGACGTCTCTAACCTGGGCCCCAGGGAGGCAGCAGACTTCCCTGTGTAAAGGGTCTGGATGACGTATTGGTCCCTCTGTTCCCCTCAAGAGGGAATCACCGATGACCATTACCCTCCTTCTTTTCTTCGCTGAGGCAGTTGCAGTGCGTGGTGCTGACTGTCTCAGCTTAGGCAACCCCCTGGATGGACCTTCATCTTCCTCCTTATTTTCCTGGCTGTTTATTTCCAGTACTCCACATCTATTGTGTAAAGGCAATGGGGAGGGTGAGGAAGGTTGGGAGGGGATTCGCCTCCCCCCCCCACCCAGGCTGGGACCTGTTTCCATTCTCCCCCTTCTCTTAGGTCCCTTCCTTTGTCTGGCTGGCAAGAGGGGAGGGGATCCTCTGCTTCTTGTGGAGTCTCTGTTTCCTGCCTTTGCCTCAGGGATGGTAGGGTGCGGCTCCACCAATCTATCTCCTGCTCACACTCCCTGATACTCCTCAATCTTGCCACTTCCTCCTGAAATTTGGCCACTGTTCTAGGAGCTGGTCCACCTGGGCACACCTATTGCAGGCTGTCTTGTCTCCCATCCCTACCCCAGGAGAGTAGCTCAGGCACCTCCCACACACCAAGATCTGTACGGTTGCCTCTGCTGTCTGAAGCTCTGTCTGCGTGGAGGCATCGGCCACCGCAGGGGAAGATGGTGCAGACCCCTTAGCCAGAGCTGTAGCCTTAGCTCTGAGATGAGTGCCTGCCATTCTGTTTGGAGGGTCATGTAGGATGTCCGTGCTTTTTCTGGTCTTTAGTTTTTCCTTCCTTCTCAGAGGAACCCTGCCTGATTGCTCTGCTTCTACTGCTGCCTTATGAGGCTTCCGCACCCGGCAGAACTTCAGCGTCCCACTACAGGACCCACCTCTCTGCTGCTGCACTGTTGCGTCTGGCACCCCCTACACTGCCTGCTCTCCACCCTCCCGATACGAATTTAAGAACTGGGAGGGGGCTGTGGTCACCGTTGCCCCGGCACCTCCCATGCCACGTCAGCCTCTCTTGGGAGAGCTGGCGGCGGGAGTTGGGTTTCGCCGCTGTCTCGTGGTTTTCCTGTGGAAGGAATCTCTCGAAACCCCCCCTGTGCCTCATGATCAGTCGGTTTGCTGGAGCTGGGTGGGCTCCGAAGCAGCTGATCTTGGCAGTGGAGTGCTGACAGCAAGATGTGCGTTTCATTGCAGTACAGGTGAAAGTAGCCATCTACGTTTGACCTTGGTATCATAGCCAACTATGTGAACAGGGTTCAGGATTCAGCACAGGCCAGTAGCTAGAGTACAAATACATTAGGAATTTTTTAAAGTATAATTTTTGATAACTTAATTAAAGATTAAGATACTGGGTAATGGTTATTACCCCTTCTGTTCTCAGTACTCGGTTTAGGCCAGTGATAATACCTTTAAGTATTTCCAAACCCTGTTTTCCTTTTGCCCTATATACTTTACATAAAAACTTTAATGATGCAACAATTGCTAACATTGCTTTCCTAGTGTGCAACAAACATTAATGGCTATATTAAACTCCCATACTCCAAGCACTTAAATTGTTACACAGTTAAATGTGGGTTGGGAAAGAGAAGAAGGGTTGAGAGCTGGTGGCAGAAAACAGAGGAAGTGATGGCTGAATTTGAGACAGAATACATACAGCATCATTTCACATAGTAATGTTCATCTAGAATTTGCTTCCATGCCCTTATTTTATGAGCAAATTATCCTTTTTAAAAAAATCTTCTTTCTTTTCCAGAATCCTTTGTCTTTAGAGCTTTGCGTTGTCGTATACATACTGTATATAAACCTTGTTCTTCATTATCTTTCTGGCTGCAGATTTTGTGCATTGATATAACAACAACTTTTCAGAAAGCTTATTTTAATAAGATGGTTGAGGAAGGGTGAGCTGCTTTGACGGCTTATCTGTGGTACAAATCCATGTGGCAACTTTAATGGGAATGATTGTGGAGTAACATACCAGTGCTCAGCCTCAAAAAAGGAAGAAGACTGTGGACTTAATTTGTTTTACTAGACTTTACAGTCTCAGACAAATTTTGTCTGGGACAAAGATCACCCCTTGAGTTGTGGCCAGTTTCATTGAACAGTCTGTGGTGAAGAGTGGGAGAAGTATGGGAAGGAGGTAAAGAATAGGCTGTGCGTGCATGAGGAACAAAACCCAAAAATGCTTCATTTTGACATTTCAACTTGCTGTTTCAAAATGAAGACTCAACCCCAAATTTGGTTAAAAAAACCCAAGCCAAACCCAAGCAAAAACCAACAAACCCAAAAGGAACCAACAACAAGAAAATAAAGCAAAAAAACTTTTAAATTTTTAGCCCCAGTAGAGAATGTTTACTTTGACTGAGAATTATATTTTGAGGAGATAGGGAGAATGCCATTTCCATAAGTAAACAGAAATTCTTTATTTTTTGTATTTGCCTTAAATACTAATATTTTTTCATATTTTTTTGGTGCAGCAGACAGATCAACACAATCAGTTATTTGCACAAGTCTACCTGCAAAATTAATTTTGTAATCCTAATACTAAAAGCCTCTTTCTTCCCTAAATAACACAGTTTAGTTATTCTTAGTAAATAGTATAATTTACTGAAGATGTAAATTAATGTAGCTACATTGCTTAATCTTGCAAAAATTCATTGCAAGTAAAGGTATCTGGTGAAACTGTCTTGAGTACTGTGGGCTTCAGATGAGATACAGAGAGTGTGAGGTGCAAAGGTCCTGGTTTTTGGTCAGAAAGCAGCATTTTATTATATTACCCTTAACAAGACTGTAGAACACAAAACTGGTCTGGGTAGCAAGGTTAAAAAATAAAAGGTGGCATCTGGAATTTAGCTTGATCAAGTCCTTTATATAATTAAGGACAAAGAGTATCCTTTGGCTTGGTTATGAAGTACAGCACAAAACTAGTCAACATTCATCATTGTTCTGAAGACAACATTAATTCAGAATGAGGGTGTGCCATAAACTCTCTTCTGCTAAATTATCTATAAAACAATATTAAAAGTGATTTTGTAGTGCTAGAACAGTAGTTTTCATAACAAGTTATGTCTACATAAATGAAATATTCATCTTGAAGTCTAGGCACAAGGGAAAGCCTTATTTGGCTTCAGGCTCTCATAGCTGTAATTGTTGAAACTATAAATTTCTATGAAACTACATAAATTCATATAGACACAAACCCTAGGAATTTAAAGCAGGCAGTTTTACCCGCCTGAGAAATGCTATTGAAGATTGTTGCCTTAAGACAATTTCTGCATAGTCACTTCATCATGCTAACTCCTACAGCTTTAATGTTTTTGGATGGGGATAAAAAATAATCATTTTCACAGAGGGAATCTAGAAAGCAGCTTATACTGTTGATAGTTGACATGACTGCGTAGCTCATTCGTTGGACAATTGCTAGGAGTCCAGCCTGGTGCTGAAGTAGCAGCAGTGAGGAACAACAGGCTCTGGTTTTCCCGAACCGTCCTCCAGGACCTGTCCAGGACCTGTCCAGGTAGCCAGAGGTGGACTGCCTACTGCTGCTTCTCTCAAGCAATTAGAACAATGCCCAAAGGGAATGAGGCAGTGACCCAGCCCTTCCCTTTCTCCTGTACTTGTGTCCTGAGAGAATAGGGAATAACCAGATTTATTTCTTGCACTTTTTATATTCTAAATACCCCTTTCCAGACACCATCTGTTTTCACAACAAAATGATGACAGAAGCCCTAAGGAAACACATGCTGCACTGAACTATTGTCAAAACAAACATTTTGTTTGGTGGGTTTTAATGGCTTTAAAACAGGTACTATGATCAGTTGTCATGAGGTGCCTCATGGATTTTGTAGTTAAGATTTCCTGTAAAGGAAAGTAGAAAACAGAATATCCTGTTCCATCCAGTGATCATACAGTCTTTTTCATTTCCCTGGTTTACAAAAGGAAATGTGTGCAGGGTGTCACTTCCCACAGTACCTGGTGCAAGTACCACAGCTCACCGTGGGACTACTGTCAGGATGCTTGTTCTGCTCCACAATTACCACACTGACTAGAAAAAGTAATTTGCTATTCAGCTCTTATTCCACAATGGTGTAGATAACTTTTGCACATTTATCTGTTTGTTAACTACCAGGTGGATCTATTAGAGATATTGTGGGAGAGGGTCCCTCTGACCTCCACCACCAACACACTTCTATTTGTTTTGGTTTTCTTGGAAATATATTTACTGAAACAAAATTGTTAAGCACAATTGCCAATTCAGTTTTTTATTGGAAATCAGTGTTTTCACATGGATTGCCTTTTGACTTTAAAACAATCTTTGTTTAAAATGAGTCCTTGTTTAGCAAATGTAATTTATTTGTAAGATCTTGTTGAAAGTAATTTCAGTAATCTAAACAAAGCACAGGCAAATTTTTAGGTTTCTTTTTTGAATTAATTAATGTTGATGTCAGGAGCACTTGGAAAATTTTTTAACTTCTCCCACAAATATAGGATGAGAATAATTTTCATAATTGTCACAGAATAGGGAAATTTTCTTTCCTCTTTTTTTACACTCCATTAAAAATCAGTGCCAAGTTCTGACTTTGGAATAAATCATGAAATGATGAAAGCTAAACCAAACAGTAAATGCTAAGATAACTACCTTGTAACAAAATTCTTCCCTCTTTAAGTTGTTTGTTTAGGTTAACATTCTGTAAATGTGCAAGTCATGTTGAGTTTACACTTTTTTCTCCCCAAGTTTGCCAAATGGCTTGTTGTGATCTTCATTATTTAGCACCTTTTCAAGTGGAGTTGACCAGGTTATTGCTGGGACAAGGCTGATTAGTCCCTGAGGCAGTAACACAGTTCATCCCAGCAGTCAAATAAATAACTGCAGACTGAAGGCTACCCGGCAAATGGGATTAGGTCTTCTGTTATGGGGCTGTAGATCAATACGCCTCTAAGATGTCAGCATTTTCCCCTTAGAAAGCCTATCCATTCTAGTGGAGGTGAATAAGTCCTGCTTATTCTGTCTAGAATAATTGAGTGCTACATTCTTCAGCTTAAGTATGTGGCCCTGGGATGTTAGTTAAGCAAACATCCAATTATGTTCACCTAAAGTGTTAATAGTATAATGAATAGTGATTTGTTTAAATGTCAACTAGAACTGAATGAAAACTTTTGCTCTGGATACAATCTTCCATCTATAGAAGGTAAATACCAATATTTTTATCTTCTACTTTGTCAAATAACTACAGCTCTTGCTTAAAGATCAACTCTTTGAAATAATGGCATAATTTACATGGAACTAACCTCTCATAGTGCTTTATTGGAAGCTGTATACTATCTTCACTTAGGACCTTGTACCCTTGTATAATATCACGCCACCCTCAATGATATGTTTGAGGAATCCTTGCATTTCCTTTTGTGACTAATAGGAATCTGGGGATAAGGGAAAAAAAAGGAAAACAGAACAAAACTATCCAGAAGATTACTTCATGCATACATCTGCATATAGGCAATTGTTTGTGTTGAGGCTTATAAGCCACATCAGTCTCCTGGTGGAGATCAAATATTGACAAAAGTTTTAGCACAGGGATGTATACAGAATCTCCAACTGAGTCTGTTGTCTAGCCAACTTCTTTAGTTTGCCTTTTAGGAAAGCACCTATCAAAACAAACACCACCCCTCAGAAACCCCCCCCCCACCAAAACCCAGAGTGAAATCTTATTAAATTGTGGGTAGAGAGGTTTTAAACTCCAAAGACTGTGTTATTGCATCTATAACATGCCTAGGAAAGAAGAGCATTAATAAATATATACGTGTTCAATAAGCTGGTAGGTACGTTGATTAAATTTCTTGAATTAAATAAATATTTACAATCCTGCCTTATGAAAATGCAGCATTAAAAAATTACAACATACAATGCTTTATTTAAGACCTGCTACCACTGTGATAAGAAACTGAAATACAGGATGGGATTTAGAATCATCATATAAGAGTTTAGGGACTAAAGTGGCAATATTAATATTTTCTGAAAAGTTGGTTCTTATTGCCTACCTAAGAGAGCCTTGCATGATTAGCGAGGTTTGTGGAAACCATATTATATCTTTGACACTACTACTTCAGTTTGTAAGATCTAATACAATTAACAGCACTTGAAAAAGATCCATTCTTTTTCAATTAGCAAAACAGAAAAGGAAATTATCCTCTGCAACCACTGAAAAATTAACAACTCTTCAAAAATTGATGCAACTCTAA
>WKFP01015563.1:353360-376896 GCA_011057875.1 Pterocles orientalis | reverse complement strand
ACAGAGAATTTTAAGATGGATGAAGGCAGTTGGACATTTCTTTTGGGTGGTGTTAAGTAGGTGCTAATGGACCTTTGCAAATACCCCCAGAAATCTAGAATTGTTCTGTTTGTCTTTAAATACTGAACTGTGACACCTGTGCTAGCCGTCACTCCAGATTCCCTCTACAATTAATGAAGACAGCTGGCCTGAGATGAGGTTGCATTACTCACTGGAGGATCCTGTCTTATATCTGAGTAGAGAAGGAGACTAAATCATCCAGAGAAACTAGAACCAAAGAGGAAAGAAAGTAGTGTGTGTAATTAAATTTATTTTTTTTTCCCTTAAGCCAGTTTCTCTTGTATGCTTTTAAAGGCTGCAGGTCATTATTCTTTTAGACACTCATTCTGGCATATTGATGAGCTTGTTTTCCACTGAGAAAGAGCTTTCTCAGGGATTCATTAATTTCTGAGGTGGAGAATGAAACTGTTGTTGTTAAAAAAGGAGAAAAAGATAGAAATACTTATATGAATATAGTTTTAAAACATATATCCATAACAGTTCTATTATAATTTTTAAGTATCTACCATGGTAAAGCAAATAAAATATTCTTGTTTCTTCACACACAGTCATTTCTGATGCAGAAGATATAGAGTCATTTGTAGTTGCTTGTACAATGGTGGCAACTCCAGCTGGTTTATATAACTGGATTCTTTCTGCCTAGAGCACTCAAAAAAAATCTCTGTATTTCAATTCAGGCTGTTAATCCTTATGGTTCCCTGTCCTTCATGTTAAAACAGGCAGCAGGAGAGACTTTCTAACATACTAAAATATATCAAAAACTTGTCTTCCCCCTGTGTAACCAGTGACTGTCAGTCCATTGTGCATAGTCTCACAGTAGCCAGTGGGACTTCTAAAATGGAGTAGTTTCATGGCCAAACTTATCAGTAAGGTAAATAGAAAACAGTTAAGTTTTGTGAGAGTGTGGGAAAGCTCATTTTCATCTGGTGTTTGACATCCATTCATGGCCTCATTTCAGTACGGATAAATTCATACCTTTACCGACATGATTTTGGCCTGGAGAATTGAACAGATTATTGATGTACCCAAAATGTTCATCTGAAACTGCTTTACAAAATCAAGATGAAATGAAAGTTTTACAAAAGCTTTTCTTCTTCTTTGCTCTTACAAATCATTATTTAGAGATATTATTATAGTAGCATGGACCAGCAGCAGCCATCTCTGCCTTTGTCACCGTGGGCTATTGATACAAATTATTAGCAGCTACACAAAACAACACATCTGGAAATGGGAGCTGAGGAAGTCCTGAGGTCCTTTTAGAAAGTACGTAAAACCTATGCACTGATACGTCCACTGATGTCTTATTGGTTTCCAGATAAATTCTTAGACAATGTTTTTAAGCTCAGATCCATAATTAGCCAAAACAAATTACATTCTCACGTTTTTTGGCCAGTGCAGAGAACACTCAAACAAATTTCATGCATATCTACAAAATTCCATATGGGCAGCTGATGCCATGTTGTGATTTAGAAGAACTGTTGGATAATAATATTTGGATTTTATTTTTAGACCTTAAAATGCATCAAAACCACTTAGGCTAGATCCTTCTTCTGTTCGCAGTAAGAAAAAATCCAGGACAAGTTACAGGAGTTATCATCCTGACTTTCAAATTCTGAGTACTCTGCAGTTAACTTTTGCCAATGAGGTCCCAGAGAATGAATGTTTTTATTAATGTCTAGCACAGAAAATATGTTGCATAGTAAGTAACCTTCAGGGACTGTGTGGTTGAACTTAGCATTACGTCCATTCCACAGAACTCAATAAATGCCATTATTTCAGCATAACAAAATAATGATTTAAGGACATTTTAAATGTCTTCACATATTGATTCATTAATCTTATTAAATATTCTTGAGGAAACTGCCACCAAAAAAACCCTCTCAGAACAACAAAAGAGTGAAAGAGCAGGCAGGAGGAGAGAGAGAGGCTGTATGTATAGAGGATGTATCTGTAAAATACCCTCCTGCTCAGCTCCTCATAAAATCAAATGTTTTGCTCTTTTCCAAATTAATAAAAGTTTCCCATAGGACTCCTAACATAACCCTGGAAAGCTCCTTGTATCCAGGATGAAGTATTATGAGGGCTGTAGGGCTGTCCATCAATCGCATTATTGCTTATAACTAGAAGTCTGTGTTCTCTATGTCTGAATAGAAAATCTATTCTAACTGAAAAAACTCTTGTCATTGCAACTAAATTAGATCATGTGTCATGAGTAGTAAAAGCAAAAAAAAAAAATTAGACACCTAAACGATTTTGCTTTTTATCATTATTAAATAATAATGAATCATGTTTAATCAGAAATTCATAAGCAAACCTAAAATATTTCTGTGCATTATTACTGGAATAAACTGATGTCAGTGAGGGTTGTCTCAACATTTAGAAAAGCAAGTTTGGCATAAAGAAGTGCTAGTCAAAGCTCACAATTTCTGTTCTGTGAGAAATGTTTATATTTTAATGTCTGATTTCATTTTCTGAAACAAATTTATGCAACTATTCTGAAAACAGCACGGTGTGCCTCTGTTTCCGAAAATGAATATGTACCCAAGGATACTGGAAACTTCAAATTGCTGGATCCTTTGGGCTGCCTAATTCCAACCATACTGGGACCCAGGTGCAGCAAGTTCTTGTCCAGAGGCTGTCAAGTGGGAAGCGAGAAAAGCTGCTGTTAGGAGTTGATGTGTTTCTTGCCTGCTTCATTTATGTGCACAATTGCACAGACTTTTCAAAGAGACTGGTCCCACTGTGAACATTAAGTTTTACCCTAACAATCAGTACTAGAGGCAAGTTTTGAAACTTGACACTTCTGTAAAACCATGTGTAAACGTTGCCTGACATGCAACAGGCTTGCAGGAACCATACCTTGCCTCCTGCAGTGTTACAGAGGCTTATTCTTTTATCATGATTAAGAAATTTCTTCCTCGTTGAGGCCTCTGACAATCGTACAGTTAAATTCAACTCGTAAGTGAGGTTTCACAACTCCTGCTGACTTGGAGCGATCAGTACTTTCGTATTGCTGAATTCTGTCCACTGCTCTTACTAAAGTTGCGAGCACTTAGCAGGAGCTAAGGCCAGGAACAGCCATTGTCGGGTACTTGCTATACTTGGTGTTTGTGAAGCACACAGAGCCCTCCACAGCGTTAATATGCATCACTGTTGTTAATATGCAGTGTTGTTTCGGTAGGATTCAAGCCTCTCTTTGCATTCAGTGATACTGCTGAGAAGATCTCGGAGCCTGTTGATTTCTCGTTAGCTAGTATTCGATTGCCAAACCATTTTATTCTTGTTTCTGCCAAGTTTTGGGCAGGCCGAAGTGACCTCATTACATAAAGAACCATTATCTCTGATGCTAGCGTATCACCATAGATTATACAACTGAGCTAAAGCCCATACATCCTGATAACATGCTTTTTAAAATATTTGCAGATTTTCTGAATAATAGTATTTTTCCATAACAATATTTGAAAAGCTCAAGGCAAGTAAGTAAATAACTGCCTACAAGAACTAATGCTGTCAAAACTTTGCTTTTTTGGGAAGAACAGAGGGAACTGGTGTGAATCAGTGGATTGTTTTTGCATACTCCATAACAAGTACTTAATGAAATATGAGTGTGCTGCAGAATGAACAGGTTAAGAAATTGTACTTATATGGAATTTAGCATTGGTTGTATTAATTCTTTTTGAATTTCAGACTGAATTAAAACAACAACTTGACCCTTCTAGAGTTCATGGGAATTTCACTGCTGACAGTAAGATAATCTGCATTTCAGCCTTTGTTTCTGTGATCTATTAATATTAAAAAGAAAGAGAGAGAAAGAAAAAGAAATACTATTGTAGTTACACTGTCATTCTTAGATCTAATTTCTTAATGCCATAAGACATTTTTGTTACTGGCAGTAACAATTAACCTTACGACTTCAGGATTAATTGACAACATCCAAGATTATTTTTATGATGAAAACACACAAAGAAATAAGCATGCATGCATGTTATATCAAGGAAATATTTCTCTCAAATTAGAAATAAGAAGTTAAATATGAATCCCTAATACTACCTGCTATGATTTGTTTCTTAAGGATTACTTACTGTTTCTAAGCGTAATTATACCACATCCGATACCAGGAAGTTTGAATGCACTGTAACAAAAGTGTACTTGTCCAAAGTTTGAACACACCAGGGTCCTTTTTACCTTGAGAGGACTCATATCTACCAGCCACATGAGGGCAACAACCACCCAAGCGCTAAGAGAGGGTTGCATGAACCGTTGGTGAAACTAGGCACACCAGAGTGGCTTTTTGATTCTTCCCTTTTTCTTTTCACAGCTAAATTTTAGGAAGGTCATGTCATTGATAGTGGAAAACCACTGCAGTCTTTTAGAAATAACTGGACAAGCCTCTGATGGTACATACTTGATGGCTCTCTCTTGCCATGAGAAAGGTTAAATGGCTTTCAACAGGCATTTCCTGTGTTAATATGCAATCCCAAAACAGATTGGTAAAACCTGTTTTCTGTGCTCTATGGGTGAGAGGAATTGAATCATGACATTAAAAACAAATAATTTTTTTCTCCTTTGTTCCTAAGGTTCAGAATATGGAAAGTTTTCCTGTGACACACTGCTTTAGTAGCATATCTTCTTTCGAGTAGTACACTTTGCTGTTCACATTCACACCTGCTTTTTCTGTCACGTGGATTACAAATCATCTGAATACCATGATCCTTATTAGTAAGTTTCGATTCTCTATAAATTCCACAAATGGAAACGTTATGTACTCTGAGCCAAGAGAATCCCCAACTATCTTATGCCTCAGTACAAACTTATCTTAAACTACAAGAGTATACATTCCAAGTTTCTACATATCTACTTTCTAGTGTTCATATTTGTCAGAGAACAAACTTAAAAAGAAATAGAAATACATAAAATTTAGATGAATGAGCACAAATGTCCTATAGCTCTCTGGGCTTGTACTAAACAGAATTTCACAACTAAACACAGTGAAATGAGTCAAAATTTATGTCAAACTTGAGTCAAGTTCCTCTGAAATGTAAAGCTTTTGTTGTAAACTAAAATTCTAAAAACTGCAAGCTATATGGTTTCGTATGTTGTTCATACAGTGCAGTTGTTACAAAGTTGATTAAATTCTCATGCTTCAAGCCTCTTCACTTAGTAGTTGTCAACCAGTTCCTTTTTCTGAAACCTTATTGCTGACAAATATAAACATTACCTGAGCCATTAAATAGTTGTAGTAGGAGAATCTGAGGAGTGAAAATTGGTCATATATCACATACAGCAAGAGACTGATTGTGATGGTCACCTTCTTAGTCTTCCATTGTTATCGGGGTAGAGATGAGAAGTTAGGTATCATTATGTTTATTATTTTTATTAATGCTAACATAAGCTTTTTATCAAGTGACTTTAACGTTGATGTTCAAATAGAGCAAGTAGAGATGAATGGTAGACATTTCTCTTCCACAGTATCCTTGCCCTGGTTATTAACTCCCAGCTCCCATTAATCATAATCAGAACTCAATCTTTAAAGTAGATAGCAATGTGTGGTTTTGTTTACGCTAGTGTTGCTTTGCACATGCTGGGAGACTATGATTTCTCCTTAGCTGCTCTGCGGAGTGAGGGAATCAAGTCCTTGCAGCAAATAACTCTTTTTGTGTTTACTATGAGTAAGGGCCATATACCATCTCCCAAACTGCATTCTACACTTTTTTATTTGTGTTTGGGAAAAGACTGAATGCTTGTCATACCTCATTTGAGGCATAAGCATATATGGGACCTGTCTCAAAGAAAAAAAGATAGATTGCTTATCAGCAGCTAGTGTTTTTGAGATGTGTAGTCTGTATCTGATATGTGTTCTGCTCTCCTTTCTTCCCTCTGGCAAAATCATCTTCAGTTATATATCCGAGACAGAATAATTTCATGATCCCCTTTGAGTGATGGAGAGTATCAGCGCATGAGTAATCCTACTTACACTTCAGAACAGACCACTATAATAATAATTCAGGATATTAGTGGGCATGTCTCATAGGAATGATGACATACCACTGCCCATAGATCAAAAGAAGCTTTTGTACCTACATTATCTATTGTCCCATTTGCTGTAAAAGTAGAAATTGTTCCAGAAAAGACACTTTACATAGGTTAGTGAAATAGGCTGAACCTTAGGTCTGGAAGATGAAACTAAATCCAGGTATACAGAACTCCTGTGTTCATTTTCCAGTGCATTTGCATGTCATTACCATAATTTCTTTGTTGTATAACATTTTTCTGACAGTCATGCTGACTCAGCCATTCAGGCACTGTAGGCTGTGAGAGAGCCTGACGTGTGTGAAAATACATGGCAACATATTTCTTTGTGGTTCTAACAGAGGCTTTAAACCAGCAAAGGCTTTGAAGCATTTCCAAATTCCTTCTTACTCCCTTTTACCTCATTTTCACAGGGCAGCATATGTATGCTTTGGACAGAGGTTGTCTCCACCACAGAGTCATTGATTTTGCACCATTTTAGCAGACTAAGCAATCTCAGTCTGAGTCTTTATATTGGAATGATTCATCCTAATAAGATTGCCAGGTTAATGATGAAATAATTTCCTTAGGTTCCTTCAGATGCTTAGAAATCAATGTATTGTAATATATTGATCATTAAAAAACAACCGATTTTTAGTATTTATTAGAAATGTTCAGCATTTGGTTTTAAAGCTTAATAATTTAGAATTAAAGTGTTACCAATTTGATTAAATACATTTTTAAAATAACTTCTTGATGACTAGAAGAAAGAAAAATCAACAAATTGTTTAAATACAACATGATAAAGGAAATTAGACACCACCACATCCAGATGAGTAAAGTTATTTCCTGTGTATTCCGAAATGTACCAGCCTAACTGCAAACTGAAAAAGACCTAGTTTTAATATAAGAAACCCGGGGCTAGGAAAAGGTGTTTTATTGTCTAGATAGGCAATATTCTTTAAAATTTTTGTTAGCTTTTTCTGGTTTTAATGGGATTTAATTTCAAAAATCTTGACTGGTACTAAAAAAAAAAATACTGTCAATTTTTCCTAGTATGCTGTACCTGATTTATTTCAGTGGCTTCTCTTTACTTCTGTTTGTCCTGTGAATCATACTAAAACTTTCTGAAATGCTTTAAAGCATGCTTGTGTAAGTTCACATATTTGTTTTAAACACATTTCCTGTTGAAAGTAGATTTCCTGTTTCAGTGCCTAGAGATCCGAAGTAGACTGCTGTACTTTTGTATCATTTTAAAACACAACGCATAAATGGTCTCTGAATCACAGATCAGAAGTGCTGTGCCATTTCTAGAGAGGCCATTCTGCTCTACAGTCCTTTACAGACCATTTCAATGGAAAGAATTGTCCCATTTAGCTTTTCCCATGTACGTAAGTTTCCTCTGCTGTTTAGTGTTTGAAACGGGGGTTTCATTCTGCTCATGACAACACTTTTCTAAAGCTATTACCTACATGACTTGTCAAATCAATACGCTGTTTCATAAAACCTGAGCCCTGGCAGGGCTTTCTCCTCTCCATACCCATCATGACAGAACTCAAACACCTATGTCAGTTTGGGCTGCAGGGCACTATCTTCCAGATACGAAACAATTCAGACAAATCCCTGTGCTCAGTATCTGTATCTGGTCAGCAGATAGTTTCATTAACTCACTTTTTGAGTTTACTTGCCATACTCTCTTAACCACATATGGTATTAGGTACTTTCAGTTACATCATCTGGACCAAGCTCAACGACTGAAGTATGTGATCTGAAATAACTTAATTTAAGTCACTATAATTGCAATTATAAAAATTAGTCCAAGAAAGTAAAATAAAGCACTTACCAATTGTTGAACAGCATTACTAAGAACAATAAAAATTCATTGGTGAACTAAATTCAACAAATCTGAAAAAAGATAAACTGCATTTCTGTCCTCAAATTTGTCTTTTTAAGAATTGGAAGAGTACTTAATGTATGGCATTTGAAAGAGTTGTATGTATTTTATTTGTCATTGCCAAATCTCCCTTGGTTTCATATAACATATTATTCATAATTTAAGGTTAAGAAATAAAACTGAGCTAAGAAATGTTAGATTGTTATTTATATATACAAAGGAATGGTAAGTACAAATAGCAGAAAAAGAGCACATAACAATTCCAGAGTCCTTTACCTCCTCCTTCCCCTCACAGAAAGCAGGCACGTGAATTACACACTGTAGAAGAATGGGAGAAAACATACTAAAAGTTTTGATATTGGGATCAGTTTTTTCCTTATTAAGTTCATAGTCTGATTTCTGCTGATGTTAGTTTGCAGAACATTAAGTTGATGTTTGTTCATTCTGAAGCCAAACAATTCTGCACCTGTACTGCTGTGCCATGTACTTTTTGGTCAGATGATTCTTCCATGAAAATTCAGCTGTAATCAGATATGCAGCAAGACCCATAACTGGAAGAGTAATGAATGCACAGAGGGATAAAGATAAAACTTCAAAGTAACCTGAAGAGGCTAAAGCAGCAGGGGTTGAAGGCAACCGGAGCATTCTGAATAATATCAAATGTATTTCCCTGACTTCACTGACTACAGAGAGAAAATGAACTCTAAGGACAAAATTAAAAATGTAACTATTTACTGTAGACATGTGATCAAATAATATAAGACATTTTGTTAAGGCATATTTATTTTCAATCTCTCCTAATATGATTCAATTTCTTCCCCATACACCTTGATAGCTTCAGAGAAATAAGGGGATTAATTTATGCTTCTTGAACTATGCTTTCTGACAGAGACATATAGTAGAAAAGCATGCATTTGACTAGTAAATGCACAATATTCAACAAGTGAGAACAAGAAATTCACCTCTAACATTACAACACATAGCAGGAGAGCAGTAGGCTGCACTCCTGAATACTGGACTAACACTGGCCACTTGTCCAGCAAGACAGTCCCTACATTCCCCCTTCACTTTCTTCATGTGTTCTCAGGACACAGTGAAGTAACCAGGACAGCTAACAAGGTGAAATGCATGCAAAAGATAACATATTTTAGAGGTTGTCATCCTTGCACAGTAGTGAAATAATTTCTTAAAATACAAACTAAGCCAAACTGTGTCATTACTGACAGCCATCAGTGTTAGTGTCCATGCTAAAGACAAAAGTGCTTAAGTACTGTATACAAGTGTGCAGAATTGAAGGAAATACAGAAATTACAATAGTTAAAATCTGAGGAAAATAATAAAATATGCATGTATATATGCATGTGATATGTAATAAAAAAGAAAACTGCTTTATCTATGCAATCTGGAAAAATAGAACTGAGGGAATAATGATTTGAGGATCAATTAAATTTACAATTAAATCATAATAAAAAATAAGATAGATTGGTCAAAGTGGCGTAGTAACTTCTTCCATCACTGGCATAAGCTATTACTCCCACGAAACATGCAGGAACAGACCAAGTTATGTGACTCCCCCAGATGCTAATCAAGCACTATTCAGGGACTCCCTGAGCCAGATGTGATTCCTCTGTGTTAAGCAACCCACAAATTGTTAGTTTTTCATTAATTTGTACAGCCTCTTTTTCAGCCTATGTAAACTCTGAATCTCCACGGCTATCTCAGCTACTCACTGTGTGAAGAACCACCTCTTTTTTTTTTTTAAATTTTCATCCTGATTCGTGCTAGTTTCATGTGATGTCTCTTGTACTGGAACAATAAATAACGTATCCCTCTCCAGTCTATCCAGATTGCTAGTAACTTTATAGATCCCATTCCTCCACTCCTACCTGTGCTATCTTTCTAAAACAAGTCATAGTTACTACGCATATGTAGTTAGGTTCCTAAGGCCACTGAGTTTACTAGAGTTTAGGAGCCTAAGTACACAGGATGGTTTTAGCACAAATTAACAGAATAGCTGAGATTGGAAGGCACCTCTGGAGACAATCTATTCCAACCTCCCTGCTGACGGCAGGGTTGGTAAGAGCAGGTTGCTCAGGGACAAATCCAGTTGGGTTTTGAATATCTCCAAGGATGGATACACCACAACTTCTCTGGGCAACATGATCCAATGCTTGACCATTCTGACATTAAAGAAGATTTTTTTTCTCATGATTTAATTGAATTTCTTGCATTTCAGTTTGTACCCATTGCCTCTTGTCCTGTCACTGGTCACCACTTAGAAAAACCTGATTCCATCCTCTTTACATCCATCCATCAGGTATTTATACACGTTGATAAGATCCCCCTGAGCCCTGAGAAGTATTTTGACCAGGACCACAGCATTGCAAGTAGTATAAAAAAAAATATCTGGGAATTCTAGTTGCAAACTAAAGTTGAATAGAGGAAGTTTATAATTAAGTAAAGAGAACATTTAAAAAAAACCCCAAAACAGTAATTAATCTTTGTTTTGCTCAAAATAGCAACTGTTGCCTGTGTTCTAACAACTTTTCTTGTTCTTGTTTTAAATAAGAAGAGAAAAGGAATCAGGTTATTATAGATTTGCCATTAAGAGAAGGTTGTGAAGGGGTGTAACATAAATTTTGATTTTCATTCACACTTAAATGTTACCTTAGTAGGGTTATTATTAAGGGTTATTTCATTATTTGTTTACACAAAGATTTGTAAAGCTCAAAAATATTTCTATACACACAGGATTTGAATGTCTACGATAATAATAAAACTAATAAAACAACTGCAAAGAATTTACAACCCCAAATCTCAGCAAGTAAAATCCAGTCACTAATGCCATAAAAAATGCCTGTAACCCAGTAGATTATTGTATTTTCTTCCTGTATTAATTTAACAGAGATTTGTTATTTCATAACAACATAGACTTAACAACTCCTTCATAACAATAATGCAGGTTAAAATAAAATGAACATAGCATCTGCAGAACCACATTTTTACTAGTAGGAAGGATCATTTGTGTTTAGGTGGATATGGACACCTTATTGCTAAGGCAAGAATATTTTCAAGGTAGCCTCTAGAATAATATTGTCAGTAATTTGTTGAGTCATTGATTTCTCTTTGCTTCATTATGAACTCTGCTTCCGTAACCTACAGTAAATCCTTAGTAACTGTGACTTTATTTTGAACAGCAGTATTTAGAGCAAATTTATAAAATAAGTAAAAATTGTGAAAGTATAAAATATTCAAACATATATTTGTGCAAGAGACATCATCTACGGTCATTGTTTTCTAAATTCTTGCTATTTGACTCACTGACAATGTTGCAAATCTGCATTTCAAGAATAACAGCATTCTCAGATTTGTGTGGTAGCATTCTTAAAGCCCAATATTAGCAATCTTTTATGTTCTGATGTCACAGAGAAATTTTCAGCTTTCTCGGGAGGGCAGGGAAAACTTTTTCCTTCTTCCCTGAAATTCCTTTCAAATGTTCTGTTATAAATTTGCCTTCAGTTCTGTATGTTTACTGTGTAATCTTATAAGCTATATTTCCTTAGATATTTCCCTTCTTAGCTGAATGCTTTACATCTAGACTTTTATTTCAGCACAACAGGGTGCTGAAAGGCATTTTACAGAATGTCTTGTGATTTGCAAGAGGGGTCACTGTTGGGACATTTAAGATGATGCTAGATGTTTGTGCACCTGTATCTTACATTTGGAACAAAGGTATTTCTCTCATTTTGACCCTTTCTGTGCCTTTTAAGCATTATCTTAGCTTCCTGTCACTCTGATTGATACAATTTGAGGTTTATGGCTCTTTCCACAATCAAGAGAAAGACAGACTACCACTTTAACATCTTTATTGTGAAAGGGTTTGTATAGATTTTTTGAAGATATAGTGCTTAAAAACTGAAATAGTTATCTGATAAAATTTACAAATATGCTGAGGTTCCTTAATCCCATTGACGTCACGTCATCTGAGATGTCTTGACATATTTTAAGCCTTGTAAATTTCATATTTGTCCAACTACCTTTTAAAAAATACTGTGTCAAAAATCTGAAAAGCATCTTTTAGAAGAGTGAGACAACACGGAATTAAACACAGATTCCTGGATCCCAAGTTATATACCAATGAAAAGCAATTATTTTCCTTAGTTAGTCCTTTACCCTTGTGAAGTTAAGAATTTTTGATTACTCTTTAAAAAAAGTTCTTAAAAGATTTTAATTATGATTTTATAGGACAAATGCATGAGTAATTACATACCATTTTTTTTAAATCTTCCTGGAGGTTTATTAATTATGTGATAGAAACATCTCAGTTACAAACCTCTTAAATGTCAAAATGTCAAAAATATGCATTTGATATTCATTTTGGTATTAATTTAACATACAACAACTCACTCTCAAGTATGATTTGGTTGTAGCAGCATGTCTAAGACCACATTTTCTGTCTACCTATTTTGGAAGTCAGGCTCCCATACAGACTGTCCTGCCTAGAACAAATGCCAACCTATTCAAGAGACCTAACGTTCACCCAGTATCTGCTACAAATACAGCTTTCCCCGGAGCGAGCATGCCACGTGATGTCAAAAACCAAATACTGCTCTCTCTTACGCTGACTTTACTAGTGAAATACACGTAAAGGACCAATGCAGTTACTAAGAGCAGAGTTCGGATACAGGGTTGCACATCTGTCATTGAGCAGTGTCAGACGCTTATTTTAGCTGTGGCAGCAGGGTAGGAAGCATTGCTGAGCATATGCTACATGAAGAAGCATTGCTAAGTACCTCCACAAGTGTGAATTTTGTATGAATCAAACCTGTGTTGCAACTAGCAGCAATTTTTTTTTTTTTCCCAGAGCTCTGTTTTAGGTCCACTCTGCAGTTATCAAGTTGCCTTTGCTACTCTGTCAATATGTGTGAAAATTAAAAGCACCACCTTCCAAACAAAAATTGCTAAGCTGGCAAATGGGTACCACCACTCCATCTGCTTCTCTGTCCTGTGAGAGAAGAGCATTTGTTGGTTTAGCTTGTCTTTCAGGGAATGTAGGATACCTTTGCTGATAATGAAAACAAAACTGCAAACATTTCTTGTTACCATATGCTGTGTCTCTTCCTCAGCACCCTGCTGGTAGTAGCTATGCCAATGGTGCTTTCAGTGCAGCCCTGTCCAGTTGTACTGAACTTATTTAAACTCCTCACCTTTTAAAGTCTCATTGGGAGATTCATTTACACAATTTTGAAATATTTTTACATTTCCCCAAGAGAGTAATGGGAACTTTGTGTATGTTAATACCAAACTTGTGAGCTAACTCTCTGACAGAATCATAGAATCATAGAATCATTAAGGTTGGAAAAGAGCTCAAGGATCATCAAGTCCAACCCAACACCATCTAACTCACTAAACCATGTCCCTAAGCACCACATCTACACATTTCTTGAACACCTCCAGGGATGGTGACTCCACCACTTCCCTGGGCAGCCTGTTCCAATGCCTGATCACTCTTTCAGTGAAGAAATTTTTCCTAATATCCAGCCTAAACCTTCCCTGGTGTAACTTGAGGCCATTTCCTCTTGTCCTATCACTTGTTACTTTAGATTAGAGGCCAGCACCCACCTCACTACACCCTCCTTTCAGGTAGTTGTAGAGAGTGATAAGGTCTCCCCTCAGCCTCCTCTTCTCTAGACTAAACAACCCCAGCTCCCTCAGCCGCTCCTCATAAGACCTGTGCTCCAGACCCTTCACCAGTTTCGTTGCCCTTTTCTGGAGTTATTAGTTCTTCAGTGGTACAAAAAGTAAGCTGTAGAGCTGAGGTGAATAAAAGACTTCTGATTCGTGAAAGACTCAGGTTGACCTTGCCAGTGCCATTAGTCATGAGTAGAGTTCAAGCAGATTGTATAGCACTGCAGAGATTTTTAGAAGAATATAAGGATTCAGGGGCCATAAACCATTGTCGTAAAAAATGACTATGCCTTAGATCATCAGAAAAAGTCACAAGAGATCTTCCATGGCATAATGCCTTGTGCCTATCTGTACTTCTATTGCTGCACAGCTATATTTATACATGGGTATGCATATAAAGTGTGGACAAACATGCTGTTTTGTATTTTTATTCTGCCTCTGTTAGTACTTTGTCAAGAACAAAATTAATAAGGTTTCCATCATCAAAAGGCTTTCTAAAATGTTTGATGTTGGTCTGACAGTGAAATACAATTATATGCTGAAAAGCAGCAGATAGCTGAAAAATAATTCTATAATATGTATGTCTATAGTATCTACAAAGTAACAATCTAATTGCAAAGAAAAGTGATGTGGAGTTCTTTACATATACTTCTTCAGTGATACTTACAAGGGAAAAAGATGTCTTGGTACTAAAAATACAATAATACTCTTAAAAAACCCTCTTAGTTTTAAGTTCTAATAATAGTCTCATTTTAAAAGAAGAAGGAGAACCAAGGGAAATTTCCTCTGCATAAAGGAATACCTGCTTTCATCTTTTTATTATTTTGGAAAAATGTGATATTTTCATGAACGTTTTAAATGTTAATTGATGTATGCTAAGATCTTTTCCTTTTTAATTTGGGCTTTAAAACTTCAGAGTGAGCAATAGCATTTTAAATTTAAATTTTCAGTGAAATTTTGGAAGAAGAAATATGATGTCTTGATATACTGTTTTCTTCTTTACAAACCAAATATAACTCCCAAACATAACATACACCCCCCACCCAGTTGTAGTCATTAAATATACTCCAGGAAGTAATCTCCATTTTTTTTTTCTAAAAGAAGTCAGCATGTTGCTATTGCTTCTTGTCTTAAAATTTTTGTCCAATTTACCATTCAGTTTTGTAACACCATCACAGCAGACTCTTTGCCACTTAAATGAAAAAAGTTTCAATAGGCACTTTAGTGGAATTACGAAAAAGCTACCACTCTTCCACCGTGATGCCAGAAAACTATCTTCTTTCTAAGTCAGGTCAGTAAACTGTACCTTGAAGGCCTGAGCTTGTCTCAGTGTAATTCCAGAGTGATAAAATAACAACAACAAAAAAAGTGTATATTACAGGGTTTATCCTTCCTTCGCAGATCAAACAAAAACTGACAGAACGATAAATGCAGTAACTTGCTGGAAACAGTCGCTGTCTTTCATAATCAAAGGAATCTTGTCCTATTATAAAGCTTAGGTTTATCTTTTAAATTTGTTGTTGGTTTACTTTTCTTTTTATTTCACTGTTATAGTTGTACTTAAGTGACTTTGTCAGGATTATAACTTTCTTCTTCGCCAAACATGTCTGCCAAGATCTTAAAGCGAGGTCCCCAGTCACTCAGATAGTCGTAATCCTGGTCTGCCTCTGTAGTAAGGGAGTCTATAGAGCTGAGTGACTCTGCAACAGACCCATTTCCTTCATAAGCATAGGTTGCCAAGGAGTCATAAGGGGGTGCAGTTGGATCTAGATCATTTTCCTGCAGCCTTTGATTAATGAAATCTCTTATGTCTGTGTTATCTTCCACTGGTGGTCGCTGACGTGGAAAACGTAAGTTGTCTGGTTTTATGTCCCTGCGTATTTTGTTATCTTCAATCACTCTGGGATTTCTCAGGGCACCTATGTCGAAAGCCTGGGTGTCCTCTTCTCCACCTCCTTCATCATCATAATGGATAACATTGTCTCTGATGTCTTCTTTAGAGGTCATCAGGGTGTCCTTTTTCTTCTGCCTCCGTAGTGCTACATACAGTACAACAATGACTGTAAAGAGAGAAAACTGAAGTTAAGACATGCACAGAAATAATTTGGTACTCTGATGATATGTCATTATATCTTCCTTAGAAAGTTGCAAGCAATCAAAGGGATTTTTTTTCCTTAGAAGATATGCTCCTGCTATTCTTTTAAATACAGCAGTGCTCTAGCCATTGAAAAGTCATTTGCTGTTTGATGTATGAATCTAACTCCTTAGTGCTTGCTGTGCTGCTGAAGGAAGTAACAAATAACTTTCCTACTGGACTACTTTGCAAACAAATAGAATTGGACAGGACTTCATCTTTTTAGTTCAGAGAGACAGAGAGATGTTCGAGGTTTTTTAAAATGTCTTCTATATCAGAAGAGAGAAATGTAACCAAATTTCTACATTGCAGGGAAAAAAACCCCATAGTACTAAAGAGAAAAAAAAATAATTTGCAATCTTTGAAATGGAGAAAAAATAATCCTACTTCAGCTTTTTATACAGCACACTTTGGCCTCTTCAGGGATCTGGTTTGAAAAATCCCATGTGATTTGGTTCTTGAGAGAAAAGGGGTCCAAGAGAGCTGGTTGATTTTTAAGTGTCACCTCCAAGCTCAACAGTGGTCCATTCTGATGAGCAGGAAATCAAGCAAAGGCAGCAGGAGGCCTGCATGGATGAATAAGGAGCTCCTGACTAAGCTCTGAGATAAAAAAAGAAGCATATAAGAGGTGGAAAGAGACAGGTGAGCCAGGAGGAATATTCAGTGACTGTCTGAACATGCAGGGATGCTGTTAGGAAAGTTAAAGCCCACCTGGCACTGAATCTCGTGAAGGACGTGAATGGCAACAAGAAGGGCTTGCACAAGTACTACAGCAGCAAAAGAAGAAGTAGTGAAAATGTGGGCCCACTGCTGAATGCCGTAAGAGACCTGTCGACACAGGACACAGAAAAGGCCAGCCTACTCAATGGCTTCTTTGCCTCTATCTTTATTGGTAAGGTTGTCCTTCAGGAATCCCAGGTCCCTGAGACCAGAGGGAAAGTCTGGAATAAGAAAGATTTATCCTTGGTGGAAGAGGATCAGGTTAGGGAACACTTAAACAAACTGGACACACATAAGGACATGGGACCTGATAGGATGCACATGAGTGATGAGGGAGACAACTGATGAGGCCACTTGTGATAATTTTTGAAAGGTCGTGGGGATTGGGAGAATCTTGAAGGGATTGCCTTCAAGAAAGGCAAGAAAAACAAGTCAGTAAGCCAGTCAGCCTCACCTTGATCCTGAGGAAAATGATGGAGAAAATAATTCTGACAACAAATTTTTCAAACCTATCAAGAACAGGAAGGGGATCAGGAGTAGTCAGCATGGATTGACAAAGTGAAATTGTGCTTAGCTCACCTGATAGACTTCTACAATGAGGTGGCTGGTGGATGAAGGGAGAAAAGCGCATTATTTTTATCCCAACTTCATCAAAGCTTTGGATGCTGTCTCCCATAAAAACCTTATCAGAAAAATTGAGAAAGTGTGGACTAGACAAGCAGACAGTGAGGTGGATTGCAAAGCTGGCCAAACTGAGAGAGTGTAAGGGTTGTGATCAACAGCCCAAAGAGCAGATGGAGGCCCGTCACTAGTGGTGACCAGTTCTGTTTAACATCTTCATAAATAACTTGGATCACGAGATTATGTGGACCTTCAGCAAGCCTACAGGTGATATAAAACAGGTGTCGTGACAGCATTCAGAGGGATATCACCAGGCTGGGAGAATGTGCCAACAGGAACCCCATGAAGTTCAACAATGGGAAATGCAAAGTCTCACATGTGGAGAGGAATAACCACATACTGTTGTGGTTGACTGAGTGGCCAGAAAGCAGCTTGATAGAGAAGGACCTAGGGTCTTGGTGGACAACAAGTCCACCATGAGCCAGCAATGTGCCCTTGTGTCAAAGAAAGCCAACAACATTTGGGGCTGCGTTAGGAAAAGCATTGTCAGCAGGTCTAAGGACGTGAGCATTCCTCTTTGTTCAGAGGAGCTCAGACATGTCATGGTCAGACACATTTGGAGTTCTGAGTCCAGTTCTGGGCTCCTCAGTACAAAACAGACATAGACTTCCTGGCATGAGTCCAGTATGAAGCTACAACAACAATTAAGGGATTGGAATATCTGCCATATGAGAAGAGGCTGAGAGAGCTGGGACTGTTCAGCCTGAAGAAGTCTCAGGGCAATCTTATCAATGTGTATAAATACCTGATGGATGGATGTAAAGAAGATGGAGCCAGGTTTTTCTAAGTGGTGCCCACTGACAGGACAAGAGGCAATGGGTACAAATTGAAATGCAGGAAATTTCACTAAAATGTAAAAGAACCCTTCTTTACTGTTAGAGTGGTCAAGCATTGGACCATGTTGCCCAGAGAAATTGTGGTGTATCCATCCTTGGAGATACTCAAAACCCAACTGGACACTGAGCAACCTGCTCTTACCAACCATGCTGTCAGCAGGGAGGTTGGACTAGATGATCTTCAGAGGTGCCTTCCAACTGTGATTTTGTGATTCTGTATAATATAAAATGTTACAAACTGTTTCTATTACAAACTGTTTTTATTCCAAATGGCAACTCAGTGGCAATCAGATGGTGGGGTTTTTTTCAATAGTTCTTCTTTGGAGATCTATTTCATTGAATGCAAAATCTGCTTGTCGTAAATTTGCCTTTTTGTTACTTTTAATTCCCTCACTGCCTTTGGTAGAAATGATGATATTCTAAGTGCTGTTGTTGAAGTAGTGCAGTAACAAATACAGGAGTTGCAACGATCATAAATTCACGATCAGGCTTGTGTGGCCTAAAATAACTCCTGATTCTGGTAATAGGTTGACTGTCTTCTGTGTAGAAATGAGTTCAACAAGAATGACTTCATCTACAATTTTAATGACTCCGTGTCAGGCCAGGTTCACAGCAAGAAACGAAAATTCAAAAGCAGTTTTTAAATTGATCAATTGAATAGTAAGAAGAAAGTCCGGATATAAGATAAATGCCTTTCACTTAGGTTACACACAGCACTGGATATCTCATTATTTATACATTAGTTTTTCTGGGTAATATTGCCAGGCTGATTGGAATAGAGGGAGTTATTAAAAAACCAAAACCTCTTTTCCAAACATAATCTCCGTAATTCAGTCTGGTGTTCTGTGCAAAGCGGGAATTAAAATATCTTCATTAGTTTTATATATGCCAAGAGCATCAATCAGCAGCAGAGCTGGTAAGTTCTTTGACATAATTATGCTGGGATTTTTAAGCAAAAATTGTATTTATTTCAACTAACCATTAGGGAAATATAAACGTAGTTCTGTTGAAGGCCCTCATGATCACCTAGCAAATTTGGGGGAAATTCAGACTCAGGTATTCCTACTTCCCCAGATGTTCTGCCATTGTAAATGATCCCTGCACAAAAAGCACCAAGCTCTCTGCTACATAGCTCACACTTTCCAGATTACTGGACACAAAGGTGGCAATGTGAAAGGCTTTGCTACAGCCATATGTTTAAGGGTTTCTGGGCACTTTGCTCTGTAACAGAGACATCAGATATCCTGGGAGTCCTGCCTTAAGACAGAGCTCTAATTGACTTATCTCTTCATATGAAAATAAGTTAAAACTTTTTTCATAACAGAATTTATTTGATGCTGAAAGTCACCCCTGGTTGCTTTTACCCAGGAAACCCCCAAAAGTAAAAAATTACTCCCAATGAATTGTGGTAAAGGCGAGAGCGTTCTTCTTGCTTCTGAAAAACTGACCTAAGGTTTTTGTTTTTCTTTAAATTCTCCATAGTGAGTGTATTTGTTATTAATTCCTATTCCATGGCAAGTATGACAGTTTGCCATTCTCATTCTGATTTGAAACATTTTTCTCACACCATAAAATTTTTACACAGAACAGAAATTCTGACTTTTACCCACTGCTACTCAGAAGCTATTTATGTAACCCTGAGCCTGTAGTAATTTACTGAAGTGGCAAGTAACTATATTGTCCAAATGCAAAGAGGTATCCATATGTTATATCCTGTGTCTGTAGCTATTTTTGCCTATGCATTAGATCTACATAAAGAAAAGCATAAGACCTAGGAAGCCCACTAGTATCAAGATGAGACATAGCCTAGGATCTGTAAGAACCAGTCAGCCTTCTGCAGCTCACATTGTGCCTGTGTAAGCTGCAAAGTTGGGTTTATTTTATTATCAGTTCACAGTAAGGCTATATTATAAGTAGGATGCACATGAGTATTGACTGCTTTGGGCATCCTGTAAATAAGGCAATACTTAAATATAGTGTAGATCAAGTGACAATGCCACCTTATGGAATACATGCCTGCCTGAAATTAAAATGGTCCTGTGAAGTTTTACATGGATCTAGCCAGTCACAGTCTACACTACAATTATTTACTCCTCTCTCATTTCTTGATTCTCCTTTTGCTCAAGCTGGCATGAAGACTAAATAAAGGCCCTTACTAAGTCCTTACTGCTGTTACTGCCAGTAGGACTTGTCTAACCTAGTAATAATCTAAAAATACTATTTTTTCAAAAAAAGTATTCAAACAAAACTATTTCAGAAAAAATTACGGTTTGGTTTGCACTGAAAGCTGGTTCTCTTCATGCAACAAGAAATACGTAGGTGTTAGCAGATTCACAGTCATGGTCAGCGCTCTGGGAAGCTTTTCTAGAAACAGAAGCATAAAAGTTCTTATAAACTGCCATACATTTTCAGTGGCTTTTGTTAAACAATAGATGAAGCAAATAACAACAGAAATTAATTCACAGGTGAATAATTAGAGCAATGAACTTCCCGTGGTTTCAAGAGAACTTACCCAGAAGTATAACAATGCACAACAAGATTGCAATCAGAGCTCCTGTGCTGAGGCCTACTGGTAAGAAGATTGCTTCCACATTGCAGGACAGGATGGTACCATCAGAATCGCATCTGCAAACACGGATAGTCATTGTGTTTGTGCTGCTCTGGACAGGGTAACTGCTATCCTCTATTACTACTGGAAGAAAGTACAGTTCTTGCTGCCTTCTGCTGTAACCATTTCTCCTGGTTTCAATCCCAGCTGTGTTGTCTGTAAAACATGACACAGTCATTACAGGATTTTTATTCTGTATTTCAATTCACCATTGTTGTTTGTATCACCTTTAGTAAGACATGCTTTGTGTAAGTGCCTTGTTTTATCATTACAGAAAGTATTGCATTCTGACTGGCACAGCTATGTTTTTTTTCAGAGCATTAAATAATATTCCATTTCTTGTAAACTTGTTAGCTTGACAGCTAAAATTTCAAAGACATAAATAATAATTAAAAAAGCATTACAGGTATTAGATTAGGAAGGCTTTTTAGATTTTATTTTATCCTTATCTCCTTATATTCCAAACGTATGGTCCAAAGGACTTTGATTACATATGGACTTAGAATCAAGTTCTATTAATTAATTAATTTCTCTTCAAAACTGAAAGTAATATACCTAGACAAAATGCAAAACCCCTTCAACTTTCCTGTCCTATTAAAAATAAGCACAGAAATACACTGAGTGATTTATAATCAGAACATTTTCCATCAATTAGTCGTGATGAAGGTGTTTAGAACTCCTAGAAGTTATGTTTTGTCATTTCTTCCCAGTAGATATTCAGTTATCTCTGCCTTTCTTGAATCAAAATGAGTAGCAAGGAAACGATGTGCAGATTAAAATAGTTACACTGAATTCAAAACCAAAATGAAATTATCAGGGAATTAATTAGCTGATAGATCTGAATGAAGGTAGCCTGCAGCAGTCACCATTTTGCCATCTCACCCATGTACTTTACTATATCTTTAGAAGAAGGCACCTGCTGTCCATGTTGTGACTTTCATCCCTTCTTGGAGTTTTGCCACTTGATAAAAGGATTAAGGGCTCTGAATTCAACACTCAAATACTTGTGTGCAGTTCCGATTAAAGACAATAAGAAGAAACCCTAAATATCCAAAATCAGGTATGTTATGATCAGACACCATTGAGGAAGTACTTGACTGACAAAATGCTTATTTCAGAAGTCTCCATTTTATCAAACTCCAACAGGGTACATGGACACATCAAGTTCAGTGACATTTACTTTTGAAAAAGAAAAATGTCTCAAAATTGTTTGAATCAAACCAACTTCCATCTTCAGCTTGTTTTTTCTCTCTATGATTAATCATCTGCACTGTATAAAGAATTTTAATCTAATTTGAACTCATCCAGTTTAATCTTATTTCTATTCTTATTTCTATTTCTATGAACAAAATTATTTCTACTATTGTGTTTTAATTGCAATGTTGAATATCACTTTAATACATGTTACAATGCAACTAAATGAATTTCTGTTCTCCTTTGAGAAGAATCAAACAGATCGAACTCTTAAGTCTTTGACTTTGAACAATTTCTGTTGCTCTTCTATGACCCTTTTCAATTGTTCAATTGTTCAATTTGAAAATACGGACACACGCATGTGTTTGAACTCTACACAGAGTAGCCTGGAGCCGCAGTCTGAAGCTGAGATAGCTTCTGGTTCTTCAATCTGTTGACAATAAATTCATTTCCAGGATGTGTGTGACAGTCTAGAGAGAAGGAAATTCCTCTCTCTTACATGAGCAACTGAGTGTGTTCAGCAGGGAAGTATCCCTCTAGGGAGCAGAGTGAGACCAGCAAAGTGGAAAGAGGAAGGTGGGCAGTTCAGCTGGAAGCACTCCAGCTCTGCCAGGGCCTCTCACTTCTATTCACAGCTGGTGGATTGGTCTCAGCGATGCTGAAGAAATAGTCTAGAAACATAACCTCTCCCTGTGTTTGTATTTATAGACACTCCAAATGTCAGCCTTGAACTTCTGTCTTGCTTCTGTCCTCATTAAGTTATGAGGAAGTATGGAACCCAGAAAAGCTTATTCTCTTGGGTGCATTACTAACATATTACACCTGATGTGATATCACAGAACCCATGACTTTTAGCTGTATAGAATAGCACTGGTTATGGGCTTTCAGATGTGTTTCAAAAAGCTAGATAACACATTTACTTGTAAAAGTGTTAATTGTAACACTGCAAACAAGATTGTTTCCTTAAAAAAAAATCAAAATTCCTTTCACAAAATATCTGCTTGGTACTAACAAAATTGCTAACTCAAAAGACAATGGTACTTATTTTTTAAAATGGTTTCTGTAATGAAAATAAGGTTGTGTTATTATGCCTCTAAACTGTGCACAGTCCAGTCCTTCCACCTTTTTGGCAAACAAAAGGCAGAAGATACTGAAAATATTGTACAGAGTTTCTTTTTTCCTGTCTTCCTTATGTTTCAATAAATAGTGTACTTTCTTATTTTTTAGTAAGTGTTAAGAAATTCTTTTAAGAGTGTGTGTATAGACACACACACACACACACAAATATCCATGCATGAAAAATTATGTGTCTTCTATTTTTTATGGGAATATTGCATTTTTTTATATAGCAGGGAAGGTTTGCTAAAAGACTACTGAGATTCAAAGTCATCTTGGTGTTAACATTATTGGTTTAAACAGGGAAATTTATTATCTAGTAATATTCTTCATGCTCTCTCTAGGCATATCAGGGAGAAGAAGGTCATTAGAGGCAGTCAACATGGCTTCACCAAAGGGAAGTCATGCTTGACCAACCTGATAGCCTTTTATGAGGATATTACCAGGTGGATAGATGATGGCAAAGCAGAAGATGTGGTCTATCTCGATTTCAGAAAAGCATTTGACACTGTCTCCCACAGTATCCTTGCGGCTAAACTGAGGAAGTGTGATCTGGATGATCGGGTAGTGAGATGGATTGTGAACTGGCTGGAGAA
>WKFP01015563.1:310032-336774 GCA_011057875.1 Pterocles orientalis | reverse complement strand
TATATATATATATATATTTACATGACGTAAATGCAGAATGAGGACAGTGGACATGGAACCATTTACAAATTCCCAAACAAGCTTTTGAACCAGACTTTTTTTTTTCTTTTTTTTTTTTTCCCCTGCAATATGCAATGTCAGCAAAGGTTGCTTTAATAAAAACAAAGTAAGGTGTTCTATGATTTTATTATTCTAATTCTTTGTCTTTTGCCTTATTTTTGAAATGTATTCCTTTAAAATTTATAACCTCTAGTGCTTTGGTGTTAATAATAGTCAGATTTATCAGCTTGTAAGAAAACTCTAAATGGTATATCCATGTCTGCATTTACCTGTGTCAATTGTCTGCTGCTACGTTTTAGCTATCTAAACTGCATGCCATTTGTGCCAGTTTGAAACGTGACTTGATTGCTCAAAATTCCTAATATTACTTCAAGACTCTACTGGCTCTGAGGATAAAAATGTAACACAAGCATCATCTATGATTTGTACAGGGTTTTGTTTTGAAGCTACACATGAACAATGAGGAACAATCGCTTGGAAGGCTCCAGGGCTCAGGCAATGCAGGGAGTCCACGCAACCTGCTTGTGATCTTGGCATCATTTTCCACATATAGGGGAATGATGGCAAAGCTGGTTCATTTTTCTCTCTCACTTGGTGGGGATAAAGCTGGTGGTCTTTGTCTATAATTGGTCTGTTCAAGAAAAGATAATTTGCAGAATGACCATTAGGATGTGTCTAAAAGTTGGGTCTTTTTTGTTGTTGCTGTTCTCTCACAGCAAGAAGGCAAAATACCTATTTTAGCAAAAAAGTTTTTTTAAGAAACAGAACTTAATATGCCTATTACTAGTTTAGAGTCTGTTTATCTTAAAGAGATAAGAGATAAGTTGTGGAGAACTGAAAATACATGGGTAACAGTAGTGTCCATTCTTGAGGCAAGTCTATGCAACTGATTGCAATACCAGGCCACTTTCCTTAGGTAATCTTGTACGTCAAGGCACTGTTCATTGCATTTTTTCTCTAATAAAAGATGGCAGTTTCACTGTTTCTACATCAGCACTGCACAAGTGGCAATTCTTTTTGTATCAGAAATTTTTCAAATGTGGTCATTTTTTTCCTCCCTCTTTTTCTTCTGATGTTTTCTTCTCTCTAACCTTTTTCGGTTGTGTGCAGTGTGTCATCACTCAAACTCCAGCTTTGATTACTTGCTAGCTCTTGCCAATTACTGGTGTAGTACTGGTCTGGCAATTGTTTTTAATGCTATGGACAAGGGTAAATGTGTAAATATTTTGAGGTATGCTGAAATGAATAGCAAATATGTCTTAGCTGTAGATTTTTAACAAGGCAAGTGTTAAAATTTGGAATATAATCTACCTGCTTCAGCTCTACATAAACATGATAGTACTATATATGTTCCAGGAAAGTGCACAGACAAGTAGACGTGGAGGTTTTAGCTAGCATTAATTACTCTTGGGAATGATAAACAGACTCACACAAAGTTTACTAAAACAGCTGTGTTACTGCAGAAAAAAATTACAAATGTTCTTTGTCCACCAATAAACACAAACAGTTAAGCTTTACTGAAACATAGACCATTATGAGGCCTCCCCTCTGGATCTACCTGTCTTTCAGTTTCTGTGGAAACAATTTACAGTTCCGCTGGACTTTCTGTCAATATACACATGCACCTGTATCTCCCATCATGTGCATGTGTATAGATCATCATGTGCTTGTGACAGGTTAGTTTCCTCTGTTAGTGTATTCCTTTTCCGAGCTAAGAATAAAATTCAAGTTTTCATTTGACTAGTGTTCTCATTATATTCTTGGGCTCCAGGGAGTGAGCCTATTGTTCTTTTTGAGATAACAACTGAGTTTTGGGTTTTTTTATATATATTAAATAATGTATATCTTTGCTTCCAAAATCTCCCTCTTCCTGTTAGTAGCATGTATTATTTTTTGAAGACCCAGTGCCAAGCAGTACATTGAGGAAAACATGTTCTTTGCTTTAGAAGCTTGCATTTCTGGACACATAAACAATACAGAATGAACAAGAAATACAGTAGAGGTCCTCTTCCACAGCCTGTTGATGTCAACAGAAATACTTCTGTGGACTTTACACAATTACGAAGTGACCAAAAGACTTGTATTCAAAGGGGGGTATATGCCTACAAGAATTTCATTTTAACAGGATCATGAAGGAGGAATGCTACACGGGAGGATTACAAGAAAGCAGCAGCTACATAGTGCAGTGGAAGGAGGAAGTTCTTGTAATAAGAAAGCTATGTAGGAGAAGACACAAAGACAAGAAAAAAAACAAATAAAAAAACCCACCAGAAATTTTATAGGAAGAGAAAACAAGTGGCTAGGCATAAAGTTTTGTGCAGAGATAAAACACAAGAACAGAGATGCAGCATACAGATCGATTCATTTAAGGCCTTAAATTTTGACTCAATTTTAGTGTGCATTTTGTCTGAGAATCAAATGAGTCTCTAAATTTTTCTGCCTTCAAAAAACAGATTGACAGACTTGTTATTTGACTAACCTGATTTCATACGGAGTGAATTACAAAATCAGAAATAAGAACTGGAAGGTATCTATACGGCTCCTCATGCTCTTTGTGCTAACAAAATATTTTTCAGCTTCTGAGGGAACTGTGCCTACATGAGGGCTACTAGAAAAACCTTACTATCCAGGGCTGTTTGAACATCACACTTAGCCTCACAGCAAGTCTGGCAAACTGATATTTATTGGGCCTTCTTAAATAGTCTCTTGGCTATACATGCACTCTTCACAGCAAATTTATGCCTGAGCACTGCATTCTGAAAAAAATACCACATTAGCATATTAATTCAGTTTATGTCATACTTACTAACTTTACTTGCAATTATAGAGAAATTGTACTGTGCTGTGCTTTCTCTGTCCAGTAATTCATTAGTAGCTATGGTTCCTTCAGTAGCATCTATTGTAAAGTAGCTGTCCACATCATTCTTCAAATCGATGAAGTATCTGTATATGAAAAATATTAAATAAAGTTGATGCAAATGTGCAAAGATTACTCATTTATCATAACAGTAGCCTAGCTAGTTCAGGTTTTGTTATTTTTCTCTTCCCAGCTATTACCATCCTTGCACAAAGAAGACAATAAAGAATGATTTGTTTATTTCTTCTTTGCAGAGTTGGAATGCTCAAGGGAAAATGGGATATAATAAAAGATTTAGTACTTCTGGTGCTCAGATGATTTGAAATCTTTGAGTTTCCAAGAAGCTTATGCACAGCTTCTGTGACCCTGATCACTTACACCAGTCACTTTGGAATGCACTGGATAGGCTTAGATGTAAAAAGAGAAAAGATACACGAAATAGTGCTTAAAGTATGAATAGCAATGAAAAGCGGATCAGATCTGGTCTCTTTACATCCATTTGTAGCTGCAATAGGCTAGAAGTATCCTCACTGGGCTTGCAAAGAGTGTCCTAGTGGATGTATACAGGTTGTTGGCACAGTCTACTCAAAGATCTCGAACCTAAAGGATGTTTGAAGAGTCATGGTATGGGAGATGGAGAAGAATGTGCTTATTCCCCCACATCTATAGGAGCAATAAAAGGCTCTATGCCTTTAGGAAGAATAGGCAGCTTTCACTTTCACTGGAGCTGCGAAGAACAGGGCAATAACATTGTTTTTTTATTCTCCTGAGTCTTCCTAAAAAAAGTATGAACACAGAAGATATTCAGAACTCAAAATGTGTATTTATTTGTTATTTTTCCTTAGCAAGGAGTTAATAGAAAGCAGAGATGCATTTGTAAACATAGCTACTTAAAAGGAATGTTATAATTATTCTAGACTCATTTCCCTTAAATGCTAATTAATTTGAAAGTCTGTTTTCACATTTGATGCTACTGTTTGTAGTCATAACAGAATAATAATTTTTCTGATGCAGTGCTGCCAGCTACTGATTTCCTTTTCATTGTCAGTCTCTTTATACCTTGATGATGTCTCTCAAAAACTACGTGGGATCAAAGTGAGAAAGTCATTTGTGAGAAGTAAGCAATAAGAACGAAATGGCACTCAACCACAGGTACATTTAGATCATAAAAGCCAGAGGCCTGTGCCTATGACACTTCATTGCATGTAAACCAGTGAGCATAAGACTAAAAGCTAGTATTTCCTTCTCTGATCAGTGTGATGTATGGAAATAATATACAGGGAATGTAACAATAAACACTATCTTTGTTACTGTAAAAGGACTCAATGGTAGAAAGTGGATATGGCATATTTCCAAAGAAAATATCTCAGATCGGGACTCAAGAATACCAATAGCTCAGGAAGACTTGAAGAGTGAAACAAAATTACTAATATGGTACTATGCTCCTTTGGAGACATTTTGTTTAATCAAAATCAGAAAATCCTATCTGAAGATGAAATAGGTTATTTCACCAATTGACAGACATCATTACCAGTTCACCGCTTTATTTGAAAAGCCTCAGAAATGATTTGCTAAAGGCAGCATGTATCCTTCTCTACAGCTGAGCA
Organism: Pterocles orientalis; assembly: GCA_011057875.1. Taxonomy (NCBI): domain Eukaryota; kingdom Metazoa; phylum Chordata; class Aves; order Pterocliformes; family Pteroclidae; genus Pterocles; species Pterocles orientalis. The sequence continues at coordinate 332,250 of WKFP01015563.1, read as the reverse complement.
GATGCATTTTCTTGAATATGGTAATATTGTCCACCCACATTTGTAATTTCAATCTCATTGTTCAAAATTTGGTTGACATAAAGATTATGAAAAATATGTAAGCCATTTATTAGAAATAACACTACACTGAGATACTCTTTCAGAAATAGTAAAATTACTCTTTCAGGATTTCAATGTTTAATATATTATAATTTCTTCCAAAATTAAATATGCTGCCACACACAAATAATTGGGACTGAAGCATGAGAAGGTAACTTTGCTTATCTTTCCCCCTAGGCAGATGAGCTTTGTCTAAGTATCCTACACAGTCCAGTAAGAGCTACTGAAGAAAGTACAGGACCTAATTCAAAGCACAGAGTAGGTGGTAGCCTCCTTCGCCAGGAGGCCTTGAAACTACAGAAAACATTTGGTTTGAACACTGTCGTGTTTGAAGTTGAGTTCAAGAATGAATATTTGTAGGATCAGAATTGCATAGTCTATCTGCAAGCATTCATGCAGGTGATTAACTTCGTGCAGAAGCCCAGTATGCTGACTTCTATACATAAGCATCAGCAGGACCGAAGCCCACAATAAGCACTGCAAGACTAGCATTATTCCTGCTGAAACAAATGGCAGAATTGCTCTTGGCTTCAGTGGAAGTGGGATCTTTGTGAACTGAACAGTTTGATAAAAATAGACCTGTGTGATAACCTGTAACAATTCTTCCAAATTCACTGTCTTTGCCTGCATTAACATTGTGGAAACTATTATGCCAGCATCCCTTCCTTTTGTCTCCATGTACTCTGCATATATGGTAAAATTAGGGGGGGAACAGTCAGTCATTTCAGCTCCTCTCACCCTAAGAAGCTGCATATTTGATTAGACTACAGAGGGAAGAGGAGTAGGAGGAAGTATTGGAAATGTATTGTCTAAAGCATATGTATTTAAAAGAAAAACTGCAAACAAGCAGCAATTCTTCCTCCTTTCACATTGGCTGTCCACGTGCAGCACCCATGAAAACATATCTGGCAAAAGATCCTCTTACACACAGCTCTTCTGGACATAGCATTGCTCCCAGATACTTCACCAAGTCTCTAAGGCTTAGTAAAAGAGTGAAGGGGACCCCCATCTGGCTGCTTTTCAAATGGGAGTTTCTGGAATATCTCAAAGGGAGGTAACTTTTGGGGAAGGCCCTAAAAGAAATGTAGGTTCCTTTTACAGCCCCGAATGACTCTTTCATTCAGAATGAATCTTTGTAAGCAGCAAAGCAAAAAGTTAGTCTCTTTCTAAGGCCAACAGCATTGCCTAAGCCCTGTCTTTTACTTGGATAAGATGATTTCAAGAAGAGAAGAAATGGGAAAAGGGTCTCCAACCAGAAAAATCAGTAACTTTCCAGAGATAAACCCAGGTACCTGGGACATAAAGCCTGACAGTTTTTGTTAGATTGTGACACAAGGACGAACACTATTGAAATACTGGTATTAGGACAGCTGTCTAGATCTTCTAGTCATGGTCTAGCAATTTGAAGCAATTGAAGTTGGTTTGTTTGACTGCTCAGTGCCCCTGCAAGACAGATCATGGATAACTCCACTAATCCCAAGAGGCAGCTCTCTCTTTGAAAAGTTAGGGAGAACTGGCACAGCCTTACTCGTTGACCTAGGACACAGCAGTATTATTTTTCAGAAGCACCTGAACAGGCCTGCCTGGCAGGTTTGAGTACCAGGACATTGATAATATTCACTGATGGGGAAGAAACTTTGAACTATAGGTCTCCCTGATTTATACTTCCTAGCATAGGATTGTATTCCAGATTATATTATTGAAGTTGGGGGAGGATAAGTGTGGGAGGATAAGCGTGGAAGGATACACCTTTGCTAACGCTGTTTGGGTCTTTCCAAGAATAGCTGTATTTGTACATCAAGTAGGATAGAAGAAATAGAATGGAAATATTTGTTTTATAGAATAATAAGGGTCAAGTCTGAAGGACTCTCACCCAATAGTGGTCACAAAGACACACATTGCCCTCTTAGGAGTTCCAAGAATAATTTGCATTCATCTTGGCTAAACAGTGAGGCTGTGTGTAGCTCATGGGGTCTCAGAGAGTACTTTCCTGAAGAGGGCTCATCTTCTTTTGAAGAGCGGAGAACAATGAGGAAGACTCTGTCGACTCTAGCTGCAGCACAGAAGATAGCAGAGTGCTTGATGAAGCGCTGTTGAATGCATGAGTGACAGCAGATCACCCTTGTGAGGATAACAAGAACTCTGAGCCATCAAGCAGACAACTGTAGTTACCTCAGACTGTTATACCATGAATAAAAGAACTAGACAGCTGTCCTACTACTGCTATGGAAATATGCATGACAACATGCTCAGGAGGGATGGGAGGTGGCAGGAGGCTAAGAAGGCTGTGGAACTCAAGACTTGGATTATGGTTTTTTGTCTCAAGAATGTGGAGGGGAAGACTTCCCCTGCCTAGCAGGGATGACTTTGGGAACAGTGGTGTCCATTCTCACCAAAAGTTTGCAAGCCTTGCCAAAATCTTTCTTTGTTGTTCTGCCTTGATAGAGAGAGCAATGGTGACACAATGCAACAGAGGAATCATGTAACAAGTTACACCATGCAACAACTTCAAACATACTACTATCTTTTTTTTCTTTTTTTTTTTTTTCAGTTGATGCTTCAACACAATATAGAGTATGCATTTGTGTGCCTATGAATTGGCCCTTAGTGGGGATTTCACCAGCTGTTCCCAAATTTGCAGAGGAAAGAGTACTGTGGCTTGGACTAAGCTCAAAAAGGGGAGCTTAGGAGAAAGTGACAAGATCCTTTATAAGGTAGTAGCCATTTTTTTCTGTTTTCCAAAGTTCAGCTGAGTATTCTAGTCTTGCTAGACTTACCTTGACAATGAATAACCTATTCATTAATAACCTGTCTCTTCTGACAGGGTTTTATTGCCTCTAAAGAAGGACAGTTGCAAAGTACTGGCCTAAGTATTTTGTTCTATGCATTTGAAGAACCTCCTTTTGAGGGGGTCATGGTTGCTGGGGTTTTTCTCGTGATGGAAGCACTCTTAGGTCTTATTTTGAAGAGGAGGTCATAAATGTAGAGAAAGTAAAAGTAACAGAGAACCAAGAGGTAACAGAAAAATGTACCAAGTGCACAATACTGGCACAGTGAAAGCTAAGTCATACTGAGGTCTAAGTGCTCTCTCATGCATTCCTAGCCCAGAGGCACCCTGAGCTGGAAATTTATTTATCCTGGGTGTATTTATCCTTGCTTGTGCTCACATGTAGCTGTCAGCTACACCCATCCATACTGAAAAGCAATATCCAGGTTTTGGGCAAGCTCTTTTGACATCATTTTAGACTGGAAAGTCTCAGAGTCTAATTTAGGGAGCAGAGTTGCAAAACCTTGCCCATATACATCCATACCTCCTACAAAGAACACAAGCAGGAACAGTCTTGCGTAGCTCTGCCATACCACTGCCTATGAGATGCATGAGGGGACTTACGAATTGGGAGAATAAATACTTGTCCAGAAAGTCTTCTTTCTGATACTGAACCTGAAAGATTAATAGATGGACCACTTGAATGCTGACCATCTGAAATGGAATATGCAATTTTTAAAACTTGTTAATAATGTTGCAGCCATGCAGTTCAAGCCAGGAAATGAGCAAGGTAAGACAGAGATAAGTGTGTGTATTTTAGAGGAAGAGAAGATTGCTTTAAAGCTAGACTGCAAGGATTAAGGTCAAACGCCACAGAAGTAAAACTCTAAAGGACTTTTAGTTAAAGAGGGCTAAAACACAGATGATAGGTATGATGCAGTGATGGTGAACATGAGAAGAGCTCTGACCTGCCCAAGCTGCTGAAAGGAACAGTGAAGAAAGGATGCTGTCTACACCTTTTGTCACTGTATAGTAAGCAGGGAAGGGAAGCATGGATCACTAGGGATGCTGTTAGCATACAGCAAATCATCTGAAGGAGCAAAGTACATTATTCAATTGGAATTAGCATGAAAATGGAAAAGAATCATCCAATTCAGTGAGCAGTAACACATTTAACATTTAATTACTGGCTTTCCCTTTTATTTTACTGTTCCACAAATAGGGTACAGTAATTGCAACCAGCCTTCTGAAAGAAAAAATAAGGAAAAAAAAAAGAAAAAAGTGAGACGGAGACATTCCTTTTATTTTTATATTTGATACTGAATTGTCCTTCATCATTTATGCCACTCATCAGCATAAATATTCTTGTCAGTATTTCAGTTTCTATTGTGAAATTGTACCTTAAGTAGACATCTAAGAATCAGACATGGTGAATCTAAGAAAACCCAAATCACAACTTTTCTGTGTACACTCCGAATAATTTGGCTGCCAATCCCAGTTTAGAAAGCATTTTATTACTCCAACTACAGCTTGTCAAACCTGTGCACTGGAATGAAGCATTTTAGATGTAAGAAAATTCCTGATGCAATGTGATAAAGAATCACTTCTAAGAGAAACTATGCTTTCAACTACGCTTTTCCAACCCACAATTTCTTCCAACTTCAAGCATGCACTTAATGCCTTTCCCTGTAACTGAACTGTATTGGGAAGAGGAAAGATCCTTCCTTTCCCTTTCTGTAGTTTCTTAACTGGCTGAGGTCTTATGAAGTCTAATTCCACTGAAGATGCTCTTCTGTTGGGTCACCAGTCCCTTCTGATCTTCCCCAAGCACAGCATCCTTGCTCAGCCACTCTGGAAAGCACCTGTGGCCGATCAGCGGTGGGAGCAGGAGGTGCCTGCAATTTTTGGATGGGCTGAGGCACCTCTGAGAGTGCTTGTGCCACCCTGAGGACATCTGAGGAGATAGTCATGGTGCAGGTCTCAATTTAGGCAACTCAGTCAGCTGGGGTAAAGGCAACTTTCTCAGTCCAGGCTGAAATGCTGATGTATTCCAGTGCTTGAAGCTGGTTTGTTCAGTATTACCTACTTAAGAGTTTTCAGTTTGACAGCTTTGAGAGAATTGCTACTGAAAGTAGTTCTGTTGATAAGGAGCAAATGAGCAATATGTATGAAATGTTAATATATTCAAATTAGGTACTCTCAACTATGAATCATAAATTATTAAGGGAATTAAAGAATGTACAGAAACACAGACCTTTTCCGCTTTGGGGGGAAAGGCCACAGGAAGAAATGGGAACAACAACAAGAAGACAAAGGTAATGCTGATCTTCAAAGGGAGAAAGGATAACTGTCCTGGTAATTTTTCTCCTGTAACTGAAGGTTACATTTTGTATCATGTAAAATATCAGATCTGCAGGCTGATAGATAGATAAGTGACTGACTTCAGAAGATTTGGAATTCAGTGATTCCTTTTCTTATTATTAAATTACTTGGTGCCTCATTGCAAGGAGCATCCTTGAGTCAAAAAAGGCTCAGCACAACTGGAAATCAGGCATTTGAAGGCTTCTGATCATTGTGCCTTCATGCAGAATGACATTTCCTCAAAAGTTCCTGTTGATTTTTTTTAGTCTGAGTGGAACAAGTAGCCTGGTGCTTTATTAAAATATCTCAACTTGTTTCAACTTGCACTTTGCTGATGTAAAGCACATTCCTTGCTCTGGTACCTAGTCAGATAGAACATTATTTTTTGGAAAATGTTGTGAAGAAAAAGTTGTGAAGAAAAGTGAGGGATGAAATAAAAATTTGCTGTAATGTAATAGATCACTCTTTGTGTATGTGACCTAAAATTGTTTAAACTGAGTTCACTTTAAGTTTTATTTAAATACTGAACTGCAGGTAAGTAAAATTCAGAGTTCATCCCAACTTGGGACCATTAAATGCCACCATAATAGATGAGGACCTAACAAAATTAGAAACATAAATGAAAGATAATAAGACTCAGTAGGGAATTGTGATCAGTTAGGATTTTTTGTAATTCCAATACATTTATAATTAAATAGATGAAAGAAACATGTAAAGCAGGAGTTGCAAAAGGATTGAGGCACTGGAAGAATGCAAATGAGACTTTAGGTGTGATTTGACTACCTGAAAGTCCAAAGGACTTTTCAGGAGTAGAACAATCATGCACCATGGCTGGAAATTAATAGATCTCTGCACAAAACTAGACATTGAGAAAATGAGACCTCTACAACAGAATTTGTCCTGGGCACTACATCACTTTGACAGATATCAACAAATTGGAGGGAGTTTACAGAAAAACAAGGAAAACTGTCTTGGGTCTAGGCATTCTAGGTTATAAGCAAAGATTAAAAGAACTAAAATAGGTTTAGCTTGGATAAGAGATGACAAAAGAGAGATATGATAACGGTTTACAGATAGCTGAAGGGCTTAAACACTGAGAAAGGAAATGTATTATTTTGTTTGGCACAGAGAAGCAGAGCAGCAAAATTAAGAAAGGGGAAAATTTATGTTATGCAGCAAAATCTTTCTGGCAGTGATGTATACTTCCTGCAGCTCTTTAGATGAGTGTTATCACTGTGTAAAACTCAAAAAAATTGGATCACTATATGTACATACATTCCTATTTGAAGCAGTAAGTTAGTTCTTTATTACCCCACTGTCCTTTGCTCTTCTCAAATTTAAGTGCTGAACTCTTCTGCCGATTACTGGAAGTATCTTCCATTCCAGTTAAGACTGAGGAGTGATTCCCACAAATTTGCTAAAGGTGCAATAAAGACTTTTTAAAGCGAGTCCCCTGCAGACCATGCATGCTTAGAGAAGCCATTAAATTCAAACAAGTATAATTAGACGTAAAAAACATTTTCTTTTCCTGTGTTAAATGACACAGTCATCTGAGTTATCTGCTTTAAAGGTTACATCAGGTAGTTAGATTTCCAGTCTTCCTCAAGGCTACAGCACTTGAATCAGTATTAAGCTACTTTAGTTTCTTTCTCTTACCTTCATTTGATTTAAGGATTGCCCTTACGAGTCTTGTGACTTTCTATTAACTTAAAAATGCTGTCTCACAAGGTTTTACAAGAGCAGCAATAGTAAATATCCTTTTTTCTCCTCTTGTGCAACATGATAATATGAAGCAAGGTGAAACACACCACTTGCCTGACAGTAGTAGACAGTTTTTGCATATCGTTCATGTTCTGTGTTCATACAACCACAGGGTTCCTTCTCATTTTTTATATGTCCTTTACACTGTACAACCCAGAAACTGTTGTGCTGTATGTATGGAAAGTATTATATAGACAAAAAATGTTAGATATATTTAATAAAATAAAAATACTTTTTGTTGAATCAAGCTCTGTTATTATCAAACAACTCTTAACATAATGAAAAGAAATAGGACCTCTCTTGTGCAGAATTCCTGGTTTTAATACCCTAGGTTTAATACTGTGATATTTTGCTTAGAGGAATTAAGTCCAGTCAAACTTATCTACTGTCACATAAAAACATAATCTGATATATTAATAGTAAGTTAGTAGAAAACTCTAATGCTAATAACAGTAAAATAATATTTGAAGTTTTGATGTAAATTGTTCCTGTTATTAACAAAAAAAAAAAAAAAGTAAAGGACATGGTAATGTTTGGAAGCAGCAGCTGCTGTTCTGCTAGGTTGTATTTTCTTGTTTATATGTTTAAATAATTTATTAAGCCATCTCCCTTAATGGGAGCAGAAGCTTTCTGTACCTGTGCTGCATATCTTCAGAACACTGCTGAGGTGTTAGAGGTCAAACCAAAGGAAACCCTGCCTGGTCTGCTGTCAGATCTTTGCGTAGTCCTGTGGATACCAGCTGGATCCCAGAAGAACCCTACCCATGCAGATGCATAATAATCTCAGCACTTAACTGATTTTTTTTTTTCCAGGGGGATACTAAGAATGAAGAAAAAATCCCAACAAACAAGCAAAAAACCTCAACAAACAAAAAACAGACTCTAGCTGAAATGTGAAAAAGAATCAGCACTGCCATTCTCTTCTGTCTAACTACTGCCATGAAATCTTAACATCTCTCCTAAGCACCCAGCCAGACACAGCCACAGGAGGACTTCTGCTGCTGTTCCAGTTTAAGTGGTTATCTCTTCCCCTCACTTCCCTCCCCGCTTCCAATCTATATTAGTCCTACAGTTCTCCCAAATGTGATTTTATTTTAAAATTAAATGGGCCAGTTTGTCAAGAAGTAGCTTGTTTTCAGTTGTTTTCTAACCTAACCTATTTCACAAATTGAGTTCCTGGGCAGTTGCACTTGCAGAACTGGTGCCAATAACCCTCTCTTGGGTGGTGCTTTGAAATGAGCTTCTCAAGGTTGCATATTCAGATGAAACCAAAAAATGAGCAGGCAATTTAGTTGGTCTAACTTGCTCTGAGTGCATTTACTGCCATGTAATAAGACAAAAACAACAAGGTGAATTTAGGTAGAAAGGTCACTGCTTTGTTCACAGGCATCAAAAACTAGAGATGGCCGTGCCAGCAATTCCATGTGAGTGGCAGAATTGTATTTCATATTAGCACATCACACTTGCCACACCTAAAAATAAATACACTCCCCAATTTACTGATATATTAAAATATATTAAAATATTTCTGACAGTTTTACCATGACTTTCTTTGATCATTCTAATCAAAATGACATATTTATTTATGATTTTGTAGAGAATTTTGAAGGTACTTAGCACTGATGTAATGCTGTTGTAATAATCCAAGCAGAGTGTTTTTGAACATCCTACTGAAGCACTGTATCTAGTCTTTCAGCGGAAGGATAGCTTTGTATTTGTTAATATATTTTGGCCTAAAAAGCAGAGAATTTTTGGATTTTTTTGATAGAAACCCAAGTAAGTTGTGGTACTCGTCTGTCCCCTTTTTCAAAGGAGTTCAGCAGTACAATTTCTCAAACTAATATGCTGTGAGCTGTACTCCAGCCTCCCCAGAATGATTCTTGTCTACACAGCACCCAGGTAGTGATGCTTTAGAGGACAGATGGAATTGCTACACTTTGGGAGAAGGAACAAACATTTCTTGTCATAATGTCATGTGCCTATCATCTTCATATCTTTCACATAACACATGATCTTCCACATGAAAAAATAGCAGTCTGAGTCTTCTGCACACTACGTGACCAGGTTCACAGTCCTATATACATGGATGCATACTTTTGTGTTTTTAACCAGGAGGGTGAAGGATTAGTGATTTTAGCAGTCAGTAGCTTACTTGATCTGGAATGAGTAATATCAGTGCAAAGAAATTATTCCTTACTCCTTTAGAGAAAATCGACCATAATGCAGAATTCATTAACAGGGAAGCAGTGGCTGCAGATGGTCAGATTTCAATGGGGGGGTCAGAGTCAAGTGTGGGAAGCTGTTAAACTTTTCATAAACCTTATAAATCTTACATAAGAATTTTAGTAAAACACGTTAGGCAATACAGGAAATAAAATGTGCTGCAGTTCAGTTATCAGCCCTTTCAAACTGCCAGTTCTGCCTGTCTACAAATTCCTACACTTCCTCCCCCCTCTCCTTTTAAAGGTTTTGTTCATTTACTTATCAAACCCTTCAGTCAGCTCCACTGTCTGCTCTGCCTTTCTCATTACCAGCTGAGTATCTTATCAAAAGCCGTTGTCATTTGCAAAATGCATTGTTTTTATTCAGTTTTAAGTCATTTTTCCTGCCTCATTGAACAGGCAGAACTGCAAGACAGGCAGAGGGAAAGCTTTGTCCTGTAGTTTAATTAAGTCTCAGTTGTTTGGACTGTGGGCAGCAGCAGAAGACACACTGAATTTACCCCCCTCACTCCAGGCTTGGCAGTCAACATTGCAATGGTGGGAAAGCATCAGCACCACAAATTATAGGCCCTGAACACCCTTTCACCCCGATTTTGAAAGGTGAACATTGATCCTCTGCACTGTTTTCAATGGTCTGTTCTTTCCACCTTCATCCTGCCCACAGCACGAAGGACCCACCACCTGCATTCACCAAGGCACCCAGGCGCTGGAGGATGCATCTCACACTTGGTGAAGAGGAGCAGGGCTCCTGCTTTGCTGGTTTTAGGTAGGGAAAAGGAGTGCAGGGATGGGTGTCTGGATGTGCATTGGTATTTCTATCACAGGGCAGAGTGAGCACAGAAAGACAGGGAGCAAATGAGTCTGAGGGGACCCCCCCAACCCTTAAGAAAGCTGAGAGGGGGAATAGAGATGTGATGACCTCATCAGATATTCAGCCACAGTAGGAGTTGAAACTTTATTTTGTACTTCTGTGTATGTGACCTAAACACCGCGGGATAAGACAGAGATGCTTCCTGGGCCTCTGTTCCCACGCCTGACCTGAAATGCTTTATCTTCTGATAAAGTGCTAAGGCAGCAAGTAGCATAGCTGCTATAGAGGAGAGCACGCCTACTGGCATAAATCCAACAGGAAAAATCTTTGGTTGCTTTGCTTTTGCATCGTGTCAATATTAGCTCTGTTCTGTATCTTTTGGATAGTAAAATCTGAACAAATCTCTCATATTTTTCCCCAGGAAAAAAAGTTTAAGTAAAATGCTGATGCTGAGACAATCAAAAAAAAAGCAAATAACAGCAATCATGCTAACTCTAGAGAAAAGTACAGCACCCAGTAGAGGATTTATCTCTTTCTTAGATCCTCAGCTGGGACTCACTTGGATTGTCAGCTGGATCTGCAAGAGGAAACACACAGTGAAGTCAAGAATTGGAGGCTGCATTTTTGTTTTGAAGCTGGTTTGGTGAAGTGGTCATAAAGTAAGAGATTATTCAGGACAACTGTGACACTGCAGAAGCTGCTGCATTTTCCTTTTTCGTTTCTCCTCCCCAATCCTCTGCACGTATAAAGAAACTCAGAATCTGCAGAGATCAATAGAAGTATGAAGTCACGTTTTCAAAGGTTTTACGAATTTCATGAAGGCCTCAGGCACAAGTTGCTGGACCCTCCTTGGTCCCCCTTGCATGCTGGTGGTCTGACCTGGGCCAAGTCATGTCCCATCATTTGCCTCTGAAATAATTTCTTCTCTCCTCCTGCCTGAGCTTGAATTTCTGCACTGTGTTTCCTCCACAGTATTTTCAGATTTACTGCCTGAAGTAATCTGTTATTATAAATGTGTAGAATTATTTACATGGATGCTGACAGCAGTCTTTTTAATTATTTTCTTTCGTGTTTGCACGTACTGAACCTTATAGTTGTATGTACATTATCTTTGATTCTTTTTCACATCCAGCCATCTTAGATGAACCTGTGCCATTATTTGCCACACTCTCTGTTCCACCTTAGAAAAGATGGAAGTCACAGATCAAAGAAGCATTGAGGCTGGAAGGGACCTTCAGAGGTCATCTGGTCCAAATCCCCTGGTTAAAATAGTCATTCTTTTGTAACGAAATGTAAAATCTTTAATTAAAAATGTTGGGAAGCTTAATTTTATACTAGGAAGATGGTTTCAGGCTTGACTTTGTGTACCACTGTGCAGAATAACCAACTAACACGCTTCCCTGTAGCAGTTAAGTTTTTCTTAGACTTTGGTTTTAGTCCTGACCTTTGTAATTCTCTTCGTGTCAAGCCCTGAGAGGTTCACAGTTTAAGGCGATACGGCTGCAGCCATTAAACCTTGGTTTTAATCTCACAATTTCTTTCTTGAATGCTTGAGAAATCCATTGCTGAAGAAATTTGGTATAAGAACCCTTGATCAAAAATCAGGAAGACTATTATTTGAGCTAAAGTAAAATTACAGTGTGTGCTTCTAGGATGTGAACTGGCTTTGTAAAATCACATCACCAGGTGGTACAAGTGCTGTGAAGTAAACCGGAACTATTAGGGTCATATTGTTCCTTTCCCCTCACTCTGTCTTTGCTGTTCTCCATTAATTTAAAAGCTTTCCCTGCCAAATTGTTCTTTTCTGCCTTGGAGCTGAATGCACACTTCTTGATTTTCCGCATCCACTTCCTTCACAAACAGGTTATTCACTGAAAGCAGCAGTCCATAAACTTCTTGGATCTACACATATTTTTAGTTCTCAACTCCTGACTGACATTTTATAGCTTAATATGTTTACATATGCCAACTGAAGATCACCTGTTGTTTTTGACAAGATTCAGTAAAATGATAAATTACTGACTGCAAGTAAAGGTCACTGGCTTCTCTCAGTTTTAAACTTTGTTTTCAATTGCTTTTGACTTGCTGGATTTAGGAAATAATATTTCATGCTGCAAGTGCTTCCAGGAGTCAATCTAGGAAAATCTACGGATATCAAAATGAATCCTAGCAAGCTTTTATTTGGGAAGGTCTGATTTCCCTCTAGCCCAGGCTTTCTGACTTATACTCACCTTTGCTCCATGTTCCTTCCAGTCCTGCAAAAACCCTCACAGATTAAAAAGTCAGTCTGCGTGTGCTCCAAAATGACAAAGGAGTTTTTCAGCTCAAGTCTCTAGCTGATCCCAGTGAAAATGCTGCAGAATCACAGAGGGCTAATGAGTGACAGTACGTTTACCTTCTCTGACAAAGAATGGTGTGTAATCTCTTCATCCTTAAATCTACAGATTTAAGATTAAGGTTAAAACAGATCTGCACCTTTTTGTAGTGGCTACTTGTAGTAGCTCCAAGCTGATCACTGAAACCAAGATACCATAGTCCTTGAATTAATATAACACAGTTACTTGTCAACTGAGCTGTGGTAACTGTCTGCTTGTATGCACCTAATCCATTGCAAATGTGAAATAAAACATGTTAATTTAAACTGCCATGAAGGAGATTACCATAATAATTTGTTATACACATATTGCTTCACGGTAAAGGTAAAGCAGAGAGATACTGTCAGTTGCTGTGACTCTGCTGAAGAGCAGGAATTCATTAAGCCGCAAGAAAACAATTCCTTTTGAAAGACAGTTTATACACAGAATGGGAAGATTTTTTCTGCCATGTGTTTGAAGAGAAGCCACCCTTCCATTCAGCCCTTTAAAACCACACAGTTGCCGAGGAGGAAGCCAGCTCATTCAAACCTAGAGAACAGCAGAGCAATACATGGGATCATGTAGGGAGGAACTTACAGGAAGAGGATGATGAAGGTCATGAAGACAAAATCTAGGAGCCAGAGAAGAAAACAAAGGAAGAGTCAGATAGTTGTGGAGAAATAGGAGGAGGAAGTAGCAATTTGTTGCCCTATATCATTTCCAGCATTGCTGGAAGGTAGGTAGATGAGGATGTGGTTGTGTGTATGGTAGCTGAGTACTCACTGAGCCAAAAAGAGGCTGGAAATTAGGGAAGCTGGGGGAAAGGGCAGATATGTTGGGCAAATATACCCCTTGGGATATTTCAGAGAAAATTCAATTTCAATTCAAATTCAATTTCTATAGTTCTAGAAAGAAGATCAAAGTAATTGGAACAAAGAGGAAAAAATACATTGAGACACTGAGATCAAAAAAAGACGTCTGTCATCAGCAGAAGAAAGGAAGGCAGTAGAGCAGGATGCCAATGAAACTAATGGGATGTGGTTCAGAATGAAAAAAACAGAAACCTGCTGTGGGAGAAAGAAAGATGGACAGTGAAATAGGAGACTGGTATTAGACTGCCAGAGCATAATAAGAAAACAGTGGGCTAGTAGGAGGACTGAAAAAAATGGCCAGGGATCTGCAGCACGAACTGAGAGGTACTGGTGCAGGGATTTAAACTAGTTAGCCTGGATAAATTAGAACTTGGAACAGAGGTCTTAAAGTGGTTGAGGAGACTGGGACTTCAGTAAAAGGTAAGGGATGAAGTAGAGCTAAAACTGCAACAGAAACAGAGGGGGTTACAGAGTAAGAAGTATGCAAAATTCACCACAGTGGGTAAAAAAGGAATCAGAATTCCTGACTCTCACCATCTTCTATATGGGCAAAACCAATTGGAAAGCATCTTGTTGCTCTCCAGTGTGATACCATACACAGAGAAATAGCTATCTCTTAACCTGTTATCAAATGAAGAGGCTTGAGGTGCTGGAACCAGATGTCTCAATCTTTCACTAGATGTCCCAGTCTTTCCATGTATCTATGCAACTATACGATACATTTCGGTGTCACAGGATGAGATTTTTCTTTTTGAAGAAAAACTAAGTTCAAAAAGTGTATGCACAAAAAAGTCATAAGAATTATGGGACTGAAAGGTCAAGCGCTTTCCTGTTACATATGTTAACTTTAATTCATCTTGTTTGTGCTTGTGCCTTAAGATGAAGTATTCAAGGATTCAGGAAGAAACCTGATATTTGCATTTTCTTGATCTTTACATGACAAAGTATTGCACTGGGAAAACAGAACCTATCCATAAAAGTTTCTGGACCACTGCGACCTAGTTCAGAAAACAAATAAGGCTTTTCCTTTGAAGTACGTGCAGGGAATGCAGCCTTATCCCCAAGATGGTGAGGGTAAGATTGACCTGTGACTAGTACACGACTTTTTTCTTTGATATCACGGTTTCACGACTCTGGACTTGGATAGGAAAATGCACGGTCCCCACAGCTTTCCTGCTTTGAGTGGCTCTTGTAGTTCATAAGGCAAAACTCCTGAGTCAAGCAGAGAAAATCTGAAGGGCAATGTTGTGGCACGGAATATGAAACTCATTGTAATTGGAGACATATATGAGATTCACATCAGGGGAAAAAATCCTTTCATGCTTTATGCCAGAATATCATCTCCAAGGAAATCTGACAACTTCAAAGGTGGCAGTGCAAAGTTGTTGAACTTCACACACACTGTTAAATAAAACTCACTATTCTAGAAAGTATTGCAGATAACTCAGTCTTGTCATCCATTTGCACTTTCTTGTTATTTAGACAGCTCTGTCTATAACAGTCATGTTGTATGGACACATATAAAAGTGTTTTTTAGGAAGATCTAAAATTGCCTGTACCAGAAGTACAAGGAGCTTTAGTAAAAACATTTGCGTGTTTACAAATCACATGCATCGCAGCACACTACAACACAGGTGCTTTTTTTTTTTTTTCTCCCAGAGAGCTTGTAACTGTCATAAACTAGAGGAGTCTGAGAAGAACATGAGATCATTGCTCTTTTCAGAAGTGCTTCGGGATTTTTAATGGCCACAAAGCACATAGGACTTCATCTGAACATTCATGCTGAGCATTTCCTGCAGTGCTATGGATAAAATTAGAATAGACAGAATAGCTCTCCCAGACACATAAACTCCAGATTTAACACAGTTTGAAAATCAGGTGCACTGGGTTAATGTTCCAAAATAGCTTCAAAGCCTGTCACTCTTGCAGGTATTGAATACCTGTGGCCTCTTTTCTCCTTGTGCTTAATTTCCTGTTTCTTAATGAATGTGCACTCTGTGCCATTTCATTTCATTCTCTAACAAATATCCTCCCACAAAACAAACCTCTTAAATTTCCTGACTTGTCAAATAACTTGATTCCAGTAACAGGAGAAAACAGAAAAATAATGTAAACCTCAACATCTTCAATAGATTCCAGCAAAATCTTTTTCTTTTTCTACCAGCTGAATCCAGTCTTCATTCTTAGCTGTTATCTCCCTCTTCCTGAAGTGTCTAGCATAACAGAGCTGAAGTTTTTGTCTGATAACATAGATTTAGTTGCTGCGATTAGTGCTGCTTCCTTTCATGTGAGCTGTTCTAGCCTGCTTTGTTCTCCAGAGTTCTGACTTCTGTTGCATCTAGTGCAGATTGGTCTTTTATTCCGGCCTGTATTGTTTGAGAGATTGTTGATTTTGTTGTTGTAGTGGGCATCTTAAAGGTCAAACTGCTCTAGGAAAACATTTCAGAGAAAATTAATGAATTTGTAGAGAAACTGTGCCACCCAGCAAATTTTACGGGCTGTTACCTCATTAAGAGCATTACTTGCTTTTCTATGTTTGTTTAGAGGGAATATTTGCTCAGAAAATGCTCGGGCCCCTTCTTTAAAAATATGATTAAATTGATGGAGCCATTCTTTACATCTATGAGATGATCTAGAATTTAAATGACTGAAAGAGCACAATTGGTTAAGATACATTAATAAGTTGTAACCACATGCAACTCCTTCAAACTAATTTATACTTTTCTAACTTCTGGTCATGTACTTTTTTTTTTTTTTTCAGCTAGGGGATACAAAACTTATAGAATATTGAGCACTAATACATCAGTAAGTAACAACTGCATATAATTTATTTTTCTGCTTGGACTAGTCAGCATTTGGACACAGGTAGGTTCTTCCAGAGTCACAGAATCACAGAATCACAGAATGTTAGGGATTGGAAGGGACCTCGAAAGATCATCTAGTCCAATCCCCCTGCCGGAGCAGGAACAATGTGTGGCTTACTTTTGGGTAGCAACGGTCCGTCTGAGAAATCAGTAATACTGAGATATAGTTCATGTTTTTCCCTGGGCATGAACCATCTGAATTGGTTCACAAAAGTGACCCTGGGAGCACTTCTGTAATTTGTTGGTGTAAATGGGGCCAGCAAGTAGAGCAGTGAGATTAAAATGCAAGGTATTTTATAATATTCCTGATCTTTTCACTGTTTATGGGCATTTGGACACCCAAGTAAAGATTTCAGGGTTAAAAAAGGTAGACATGGACACTTTAAAATGGCTTAGGATTCAATATTTCAGTGAGTGCAGTGTATGGAAAAACCACCGTGAGACAATGATCTTTACTGTGTAGTTGCAAACGTAGGATCAGTAACTAGAGCACTTGAGTCTCCCGGATGGGTTTGTGAAACAAAAAACTCTCACTGAGAAGTGGCTATACATTCAAATGATTCTGCTGTCATATGAAAAACTGCTCAACGATATGATTAAAGGCTTGCTATCTGGTTGCAAGAGAGTATGGTTTTCAACAGCATATTGACTTTAGTGGGGCTATTTTCATAGGCTACCATCAGGGAAAAAGGTTCTCACTTCAGTCTTTGTTAGTGTGTGTTTTGGTCCTCTGTCAGGGAAGGAATGTGTCACAGATTCATGAACAAATTAATTTCTGCATTGGAAAAGAATGCAGAATGTATTTTTTTAAAAAGTAGTGAAACAAACAACAGTTTTAAGCAATAATTAACAGTAAATTGACAAAGCAGAAACTAAAAAGACACTGCTGCATTTCATCTAGCATGGCTGTTGTACATTTTGAGACTATAAGTACCAAGTCAAAATACACATAGTTCATAAATATTGATTAAAAAGTCCAAATTAAGTTTGTAGTCAAATATGCATGAATGTGTATGCACTTGGTAGATGCTAGTGTCATTTTCCTATTCTATCATAGTTCCATTTGACAAACATTAATATTTAAAGATTAATGACTTCCATTATATCTGCAATATTGCTCATGAAAGACTGGGAATAAAAAAATTTCCTGAAGTCAGGTAGGCCCTCTGCACAAGAGCTTCCTTATTGGTACATGAGTCTGGTTCACTTTACAGTTTCGAATGTGGCTGGACATACATCAGCAAAATCAATATATTACCTTTGCATAATAGCTCCCCTTCACCTTTTATTTTGGGAAAATAAGCTATACCCGTAAGTGAGAAGTTTTGCTGGCAGCGGTTTGCTTGTGCTGAAGTCTGCTGAACATGGCCATGTAGGTCAGCAATCTTGGCCCCACGGCCTTAGCCAAGATATATGTGGCAATTATTTACCAAAGTACTTGTAGTTTGCAAGTTTGGTGGTGCTCACTGTCATGTGTTGAGGTACGACACAGACGCAGCATGTACAAACTCCTTGTTACTACTGTACTTCAGACCCACTTGTGTGGAAGTCCCAGACATCAGGCAAAACAGTGTTTTTACTTCTAGTCTGAGCATACCATCTCTGAAGTCATGTTAGTGCATAGTAACTTACAGGATCCGTATGATAAGAAGCTGTCAGTATTTAATGTATTTAAACCCTAACTAGCATCACTTTTCAATATTTTTCAGAGCATCAGGTATCTGTTACAGTGACACACTTGGAACATTTTATAACATCTTACTAAGCTCTTTGCCACTAAATTTCACTGCCAGCAGCATTTTGGGTTGCCTGAGAGTTATCGAAGGAGAAAAAGTTTTCTTACCTAACGGAGCTGCTGCCAGCATCGAGGTCTTGTGCTGTCACTGCGCCTATAATGGTGCCCATGGGCGTATCCTCATAAACCTCCATTGTGTACATAGGCTTGCTGAAAACTGGAGGTTCATCCATGTCCAACACGTTTATCTTCACAGTGGCAGTATCTTTGAACGGGCCTACTGAGTGAAATCGATGGTCAAGATGGACATTGGAGGCCTCAACTTTAAAGGTGTATGCCTTTTTTGTTTCAAAGTCTAGTGGCTGTAGAAAGAACAAAAGCAAAACATTAGATTTAACTAAAAGTTAAGCATTGCAAAACCATTTTGGTAGGATTAATCTGACATAATTTAAGATGCCTTCAGTGTAAATTTCAGCTCCTGAGCTAATCATCTAAGCTTCTTTTGCAATTCATCTCATGCTAAGGTGGTTTCCGAAATAGGCCAGATGAATCACACTGAGGAAATTACTGTTTCTCCACATCAAAAAAATCAGGATGACTGACATGGATGTAAACAGTTACGCTGTAGATGTCTGAAGTTAAATGAGTGAGATTCATCTCTGGCAAATGAGCTGTGTGCAGATCAGCCAGAGATCTGCATTCACAACTCCCATGCACAGGCAATCTGCTGTCTCCACCTGATCCAGTTCCTTAAACAGAAGATTTCAATTTCTTTCAGTGGTGAAAGCTTTCAGAGGACCATGACAATGACAGAAATTACCCCAAATGAAAACACTGATCTATACCAACGGGTCAATCCAAACTTCAGCTCTGGCTTGGAATGTGAATTCCAACTTGATCCGAACCAAGTTTTTCCTCTAAAATGTCTGTCTTAGCAGTTAATTGCTATTCACGCTGTATATTTGAGCTGTACACATGTTGAAAAATGCAGACTTTGATTCTGCCTTATGATCCAAGGTATCATCCATAAGGTCTTGAAGGCAGCATAGCAGCTTTTTGTGTACCTATCTGGGTTTTTGGTGGAAATGCATTTTGCCATGAGATTGTTTTGGTGTGGGTTTCTGTCAATGTAGAGCAATTTAGTGCCTTTGGTTTTAGAAAAGCAATTTCAAAAACCTTAATGAAGTCTTGTTTAGTTGAAAAGACACAGAAGCTTTACTTTCAGTTACAGGGTTTAGCCGCATTGGCTTTCAGTTTGTTTTTAATGTTACTGACACAATCTTTTCCTGATGTTTGGGTAACACTGGCACCTAGTGGTTCCTCCCTATAACTGTCAAGTTGGAAATTTTCTGACGGGAAAGGATATGCTATCTGGAAACGAGAGCAGGATCACAAGTGTATGAGCAAGAATATTTCAATGTCTGTCATTTTTTTCCCCCAGCCATCATTACCGCAGTGTTTCCAGGCATTTGTCACAGCAAGGATAGATTTAAATTCTGCCATTTTCTGTCTTTACCACAACAGGACATAATTGACAGATGACTGTCTGGTGGAAATTGAACTAGCTCCTTTAAAATAAATTGAGTTACCTTGACTTACATTAGCTGAACAGCTAGCATAATGATTTGAGATCCTTATGAAAGACTTTATAATTTTAATAGACTATATGGTCAGTCTATTCTGAGCTGACAATTTAAAATTAGCTATCCAAGTTTATATACCACAAAAATTACCAGGCTCAAAAGCCAAGTACTACTAACCAATCCACTACTACAAGCAACCATCCTCCTACAAACAAACTTCCCAGTAAAAGCCAGTACGAATTTCACCTTCATGACCAGACTGACAGAAAGAAGAAGAAACTAAGGCTAAGAAGAAACAGACAAAATAAAATGTGGAAGATCTTGTACGCTCCAGTAGTGAAGCCCTAAGCTGTTGTCTTCATTACAGATGGACATGCTGCTTCATTATCCAAATTGTTGTCACACTTTCTTTTCAGTTTCTATACTACTCATATTCACTGTTACATTGTCAAAAAAATCTCCCCCAAACAAACAAAAAAATCCCCCATAAAGTCTTCTCCAATTGATTATACAAATTGGTAACACATTTTCAAAAAATATATTAAGGAGACAAAACCTGGAGTTTAAAGAACCAGTCTGGAGTGGAAAAAGTCTGAGGGGTTAAGCTAGAGATAAATGATTAAGACAGAAAAAGTGGGAAATCTAAGCTCTTAATTAAGCAGTAATCCTAACTGATGTCTTGTATCTATCTGTCATATCCGCAAAATTGCATTGGTACTGTTCAGACTGGCTCCTGTGAGGCACAAGAGTGTATTTGCAGATGCATGTGCTCATGGAAAGAGCCATAATACCTGTGGTCCTTGCAGGCTGTCTTTCACTGAGTTACTCTTCAAAGCAGCAGTACTAGATCACGGTCTTGGGCAAATGCCCAGTCACAACTTTCATGATGTAAGGGGAACAAAGTCCTTGTTCGGGATAAATATAGTTAGAGGTTAAACAATATGTGGCCAATGCAAAGAAGCACAGATGGCACTCAGAGTAAGAAAATACTGGCTGAAAGTGCTGAGCCATCATCAGAGAAAGAAATCAGTGACAGCCTCCCAGAAAACAGCAGAATTTATTTTTTTAATATAATTGAGGCTAAACATCTGAAACATCTGTGACAGATGGGAGATGTTGCAAATAGTAAACCTAGGATTTAATTTCAAAAAGAAAAAGTGGTTGTACAACGTATATCATTCAGCATTCAGTATTGCTGTAGCATAGTGTTTATGGGGTGTCCACGCTACGATCTCCTGATAAATTCTGGTCTTCACAGTCTTGGATAGTTGAGCCATACGGATAGGTATTAACGGTCTCAAATGCTGGCATTTTTCTTATATGCCCGGAGTCTGCCTGAAAACAGAAGAATTGAATCTCTACCTATCTCTCAGACAAAAGCTTTTGGATTTTTAGTTTTAAAACTTTAAAATACCCTTTTTTTGTATTTCTTTTTTTCAGTAGATACCACTAAAATCTGTGAAGGAAATGAGCGGTGCACACAATATTTTACCTGCAATTTTTTTAAAAGACATTTTGCTGTTACGTAATAAATATCTGACAGTGCTCACTCCTATTTTCACTTAAAATCTGGAATGCTGGTAAGGGTAGAAACACAGCAGCATGTTTAAATCTTACAGA
Organism: Pterocles orientalis; assembly: GCA_011057875.1. Lineage (NCBI taxonomy): Eukaryota > Metazoa > Chordata > Aves > Pterocliformes > Pteroclidae > Pterocles > Pterocles orientalis. The sequence goes on along the minus strand of WKFP01015563.1, from coordinate 311,201 downwards.
AAAAACCTGTAAGATTATCTAAACATCTTCCAGTTAATCAGATTTTAACGGAATGTCTTCATAGACATGTTATTTTATAAAGAAACAATAGAAATACTTATTCCTTCTATAAAAATAATTCTATTCAGAAAACTAAGTTTGAATAAGGCTTTTATGTTACAAAAGTTATGACTGTTTCCGCAGCAAAACAGCATTTTTGCCAATATTAAGGCAATATCTTATTAACTGTGAACTATTTCTAATTCAACAATTAACCGTGAACTATTTCTAGCTCAATAATTAGAAGAATATTTCGATTGATATTCCAAGTACCAGTGACAGAATATAGATGTATTTGGCCCCCCCTACCCCTTCTTATCTGCCTTTTCCTATGTTGCGGTTACAAGCTGCTCTATATAGTTGCATAGTAAAGCGCTATCGGCATATACACAGCTGTGTGCAGCAAAGGCGTTCTACAAATCCCAAAATCAAATAGCACATACTCACGAATCACCTTATCTTGCAGCTCTGGAAGTACCATGAACAGACTTATTTAATATGACTAGGACAGCACACAAACAGCTCTGTGTTATCAATAAATATATTTTGAAATATTACTGTCTTCCATATTCAAGGTAGAAGAAATATTACTATATAGATGTATCTGTATCTAAATTTATATAGTAGATAGGTAGATGGAGAGAGACAGAAAATTAAAGAACTGAAAGAAAAAAACAAAGAGCCGAAAGACATAATGAAAATCATGGCAAAGGTGGGAAACAGGGGAGGTGCCTGAGGACTGGAGGAAAGCGAATATCACTCCAGTCTTCAAAAAGGGCAAGAAGGAGGACCAGGGTAACTACAGACCAGTCAGCCTCACTTCCATCCCTGGAAAGGTGATGGAACAACTTATTCTAGATGCTGTCTCTAGGCATATCAGGGATAAGAGGGTCATTAGAGGCAGTCAACATGGCTGCACCAAGGGGAAGTCATGCTTGACCAACCTGATAGCCTTTTATGAGGACATTACCAGGTGGGTAGATGATGGTAAAGCAGTAGATGTGGTCTATCTTGATTTCAGTAAAGCATTCGACACCGTCTCCCACAGTATCCTCACGGCTAAACTGAGGAAGTGCGAGCTGGATGATCGGGTAGTGAGATGGATTGTGAACTGGCTGGCGAAAAGAAGC
>WKFP01015563.1:291391-309434 GCA_011057875.1 Pterocles orientalis | reverse complement strand
CTGGAACATAGGAGGTTCCACTTGAATATGAGAAAAAACTTCTTTACAGTGAGGGTGACAGAGCACTGGAACAGGCTGCCCAGAGAGGTTGTGGAGTCTCCTTCTCTGGAGACATTCAAAGCCCGCCTGGATGTGTTCCTGGGTGATCTGATTTAGGTGTTCCTGCTCTGGCAGGGGGATTGGATTAGATGATCTTTCGAGGTCCCTTCCAATCTCTAACATTCTGTGATTCTGTGATTCTGTGAACTATCCTGTTAGTTTACCCTGCTTCACAAAGAGGTAGGACCAGAAACTCCAGAAATTTCTGCTTTTTGTCCACCCATAAGAGATACAAAAGTATTGTTTGTGATACAGGCTTTCATGATCTACCCCTATAATGATGAAAAAGCTGTATTTCAGGATGAGACCATAAGCCCCAGGACTTACAGATAGTTATACACAGTAGCACTGGGTTGAGAGGAAGCACATAATAACTTAGGCTTGCCTTCATACCAGCATTGTGCAACTGTAGAACAACTCTGTGTTCTGTATGCCTGTCTCAAAACCTGGCAACACGTCCCCCCTTGTCCATATACTTTGTGAAATACTGCCATCAGACTATTTGGTGTGCATTGACACGTTTCAGTAACTGCACTTCTGCAATGGATTTTAAATAGCACAAGGAAATAGTTGGTATTATAGAATATGCTGATTTATTAAAGCAAGCTCCAGATCAACCAGAAACATTCATTAATTTCAGAGATGAGAATGCACAGTAAAAAATGAGACCTGTAGGCCAAATCCCTGCTGTAGATTTGAACAAATCTGAAGTGAGTGTTTCAAGATTTGATGGGAAGTGGGCAAAATACATGTATATTCTGTATCTGGAGAAGGGAAGAAGCTGACCAATATCAAGCATTCAGCTGTTTGCTGCTCTCAAGCATCTCACCCATTCCTGCAGGTGCCTTTCACTGTTCCAGGAAAAAACAAACCCAACTGCTGTATCTGCACACCTCTGAGACTGAAGATCTCCCCTTCCTCACTGTTCCTGACATTCTTCTCAGTAGCTGCCATGGTCTTTATGATTGTATCTGCACCTGGGTCACCACTTTCTGTCTGTACTGAAGGACTTAATATAGCCTGCTATCCCTTCTCTAAATGTAAAACCACAATTCCCACTCACACAAACTCATGAATTATGATTACAGGCAGACAATGCCTATGCACACACGTACAGAGGATATTCCTTGCCTCTGGAGAATGAAGGGGTGGTGTGGGGTGAGCAGTCAGTACAGTCTTGCTAGTAAAGCACGCAGTAGCAGTAATGCAATTCTGGCTGACGGATATCAGGAACCTGCCTTATGCTCACAGTGTACAGATGCTATCAGACTGCTTTTACATTATAGCAATGTCCCAGTGCTACATACATGGGCTGTCCCACGCCAAGGCAACTCAGCTTAGTCAGCAGTCAAGCTTCTACCTGCTGACACCAATTAAAGGGTTTTTAAAAGTGGTCCCTGAGGATACAAGGAAGCAAACACTCCGACTACTTCCCTGCAGCTACAGGGTCTGTTCAGTCCCCCCAGTTTCTCTTACTCTGTCTTCACTAAAGTTACTGCTTTTCATCATGCAGTGCTGTGTCCTCCCTGACATGCTGGGATTTCATGGATACAGTTTTGTCACCTGAGCAGTTAGCAGTGGTACATAGATTATAAAAAATAAGATGAAGATATTCCCTGAGCTTCCACTGTCCCACACAGAGAAGCTCACCCAATGTAGTGCAGCAGTGTAGGATCATATCAGGTGAAGCTTAGAAACAGTTTTTTCCTGAGCTTTAATGACACTGCACAAATGAGGAAAGCAATGTCTGAGCCAGACTCGGTGCTTGAACCCTCCTTAATTTCTGGATTAGCTCCTGCTGAGCCAATTACAGGGCTTCTGCACACAGTGAGCTTATCCTGAAAACTCATCCTTAGTTTATTAAACTTCGTGCCAACTGTTTAGTGAAGCTCGGATCTTTCTGTTTTCCTTTTCTGTTCGTTGTGATCATGAAAGATTTCTTATTAATTTCAGTAAATCAGGACCTTGCCTGGGACTGCCTGGGACTCCCTCTGTACCTGGGAGCACTACTCCATGCCCCACCCAAGGCCACTATGCTTCAGTACAAAGGAGGTGGTCCCTTCCGTCACCCTGCTTCTTGTAGCTTACACTCCCTGTAGTTTGCTGAAGCCTACAGGTAGGATGACAGATACTACACAAATATAAAACTCAATAAACACTGTATTAACTAGCACTAGACAAGGGAAGAAATTGGTAATTCTATTCTCAATATAGTAATATTTCTTACTCTTATAGAGAACTGTATGCAGCACTATCCTAAAGCCAGACATCTTCCCCTCTTTTTACTGATACTATTTTCCCTTTTTTTTGAGAGAGCAGAAGCTATTATGGTACTAATCACACAGTGGTGCTAAGTGGCATTTGAATTATTCCTTTAGCAGAATATTAGAAAAGCTATTCGATTTTTAATATATGTAAATGGCACAAGAGTAGTAGTAATCAAGCTTATATTGGATCATAGCATGAAAATAAATTAGTAACCAAAACAGATGATTTAAGATGTGCACCTTGTCCAGCTGCAGCTGTTTGTGCCTACCTAGTGTCCAAGAACCAGAGTGGCCTCTTGCCTCCATCACTGCACTTAGAATGCTGAAAAGAACAGTTTGGCTTGTGCAATTTTTTATCGACAACTATATTTTTCCACCAAAAATAAGCGTAGTCCAGGAAGGCTTCATTTTCCTCAGTTTTTGATATAGAAATATCTCCACTTTTTTTGCATAACAACAGAACAAAAAAGCATCTATGCAGTGACTGACAGTTTCTAGCTGCAAGAAATTTTTCAGGAAAAATAAAAGCAAATTTTATAAATGGTTTTGAAGTGGCTCAGTACTGAATTACTGCAGCATTTACAGCATCAGAATATGCTACTACACAGAAAAATGTGCAAATCTGTTTTTAAAGCACATGGCACTTTTTATTAGTGGCTTTGGCTATTTATTATTTACAATTCATAAATGAAAATGTTGATCTTGTTCATTCACCACCACAAACTCACAAGGTCAAGTCAGTATTTTGAACACCATGCAATGTGAAATTGCTTCTGTGCACGCAAATGAATAGTGCTGTTGCAGGCTTGTACAGTACCAGTAGCTTGAATTTTAATAAGTGTCTACAGAATTATGAATGTCCAGCAGTTCTGAAAATCTGAACACTGCAACCCATGCAAGTGCATTTATATTATTACAAGCATAGAGGATGTGAAAAGACAACTGAGTCAGTGAACTCAGAAGAATCCAGATTGCTCTTGTTTAACCTGGGACCCAACAAGGAACAGAACTTGATGAGGTTTGGATGATTCCAAAATGTCTTAAAACACTTGGATCATGTAAAGTTTAGTGAGTGGGACCTTTTCCCTGAGAAAAGTTTAGTGAAGGGCAATATGTGTAGCATCTGTATAAAGGCATTCTTTGTTGGAGGACCTGCATGCTGTGTTTATTTTTTTCCACACTCCTGCATAGACAAAAGCTGGGATTCCCTGACCTTCACAGCCTGCCACTGTCCCCAGGCTCACTGCAATGAAGATTTAGAAGAGAATAGGATTATATTTTTTCACCATCCTGTTCAGTGACAGAGATCTATCATCTACATTAGGCAATATCAACCGATGTTCTGCTGTTGTAAAAGTGCCCTAAAATTTCAGCTATGCCATATTTTGTTAGTGAAAAGACTAAATAAATGCAGTGAAATACAATGACCAACTCTAAAGTGTCTGGATGTATAATTAGTTGTGTCAATTTTTTTTTAATAGTTGTTCAATTAGATATTATTTAATTCCTCATATAGCAGCCTCAGAAGTGGCCAGGTGTTTTGCCTGTGCTGATCCTAAGATAACTCTATCAGGCAAATTCATATGTGGATGCTCTTCATCAGTAACAAATGTTACATGCATGCTGTTTCAATCTGCATTGCCAATTTGAACGTTGTGCCTCTACAGTCTAGTATATATATTTAACCATAAGTATGGAAAATTTCCATTGCTGTGTATAAAACCAAGCAGCACAGCTGAGGTTTAGGACTAATCCAGGAAGAACTAAATCCTATCAAAAATCTGCTCTTGATGCTCAAACATTTGTTTTTCAATGGTTCTCACTCATTGCCGTTTCCGACCGGCAGTGTATGTGGAGGGGAATGCAGCTGCACAACCTGACAGTTCCAGATGGAGCTATTTTAGAGTCATCTGCATAAAGGGAAAAAGGTGATCAGAATGATTTTTAAAAATGAAACAAAGATTAAAAATTCACGCACATTCAAACTTTCAGTCAGAAAAGAAAGGTGGGTGTGACGAGTGGTGTTTATGTCTCATTGACATGTAATTTCGTATGGGTGTTACAATTTCCATTTTATGTCACTACAACTAGCTTGACTTGACATCACCTGGTCCTTTAGTGCACCCATAGATAATTTACTGTTTCCCAAGTCAAGAGGCTGAAGCCAGAAATTTTGTTAGAATTAATATAATGCAAATGCAAATCCATGGTCAGAGCTGTGGGAAATTTAAGCATGTAAATTCTAAATTTTATTTGAACTAAAGTTTCTCTTTTCCTAAAGCTTGTCTTAATACACATGTCCAGAACCCTTTCATTTCCAGACCCTTGTGAAGCGTTCAGCTCATTGGCGTACTTATTTTACAAAAAATACGCTTCCAAACATGAGCTGTCTATAAAACATAACCTAGCCTTTCAAAATGAGCTGGTGGTTCAGATTTCTTTTTCTAAACAAGTTGATTATTGGTGTACATATATATGCCCGGGCTCAGAAGACAACCGTAGGTTAAAATGTGACTGTCCCTATTTTGGATCTCACCTGCTGAGTGCTGTAATCACTACAGTGCAAATAATACTTGTGCTTTCCATTTTAAAAATTCATAAATTCAGTGATCTAGTACACTAAAGCAACATCAACAGCTGAGATGCAGTGTGCTCCCTTATGTGAATATCTGATAATCAGCTATTTGGGACATCATTAGGAGACTGGAAGTATGACATGTCATTTTGCAACTATTTGGGATTCCTCTACTCTAAATAAAAATCCAGTTCACCACAGCACTGTACAACAGTTTCATTATTACAATAACAAACTTCAAACGAAAATTTTCAAAATAAAATTATTATAAGTGAAAATGAAATATATTTCCTCAAACAAACATAAAATATAGCCCTTTCACTCCATACTGTGAACTGTAACATTTTACATATGGTTTTACATGGAAAACTTCCCATAAAAGAGAAATTATAACTTCTACACAGTGATAAGAATTACTTTTCTGCCACTAAAATGGATATTATTTGTGAAAAGTCATATCTGATTGTATATGAAATGAAACACTAAACTCCACTTTCTTTCAAGACTAAGACTACAACCACAGATTCTAATAAAGATACAAACAACTGTGTGTTACTTACTAGGTATAATTGCACAACATTTAATTCTCCTACCTAACTTCTCACTTGAGCTGTAGGTACACACAGCCCTTTGGTGTCACATACCTTTTTCAGTTTGATGACTCCTTCCTGGGTGTTCTCATCTGTTGTGATGTCAAACAAGTTTCCACCATCTCCTGGAACGATGTTGTACTCAATTTCTGCATTTTTCCCAAAATCAGGGTCCACAGCTCTGATCCTTCCAATAGCAGAACCAACATGAGAGGACTCAGGTACTTTTAAATGGAAAATACCTGTGACAAAGTGGTAAATAGTAATTTTGGGGATTTATTGATAATTAGCATAGTATGCCTGATTAAAAAATAGTAAGCCAGTGCAAAATAAACAGATTTAAATAATCCAAATAAAATTATGAGATCAAAAAATGACAGCACTAGAAACACATCTATCCATCCATCCATCCGCTGAACTTACCCACTGAACATGGTAACTTCCTATAGGTTCTAGGTTTGGTCCAATACAACCATAAGAGCTTTACTACCTCTGTCTTTTGAGCTAACTATTCATATTTCTATCTTTAATTTTACCCATATGGTTGACCTTTAGAATTAAACTCTACATGCAGACAGCATGTCTTTAAGCATTTTACTCCTTCTATGTTTAACAGGCTTTAGTATATAATTTTCTTTTTGTTTGAGAAAATATATCTATGCACTTCACAGTAGTCAAAAGGAAAAAAATTCAATGGAAAAAGAATTCCCACGCATTTCTGTAGTATTCAGTATTATAATTACATGTACAACTTGTGAAAGGGAAGATATAAGTATAGTTTATACATTAGCCACCAGAGGGTGCTGTTACTAAAAGTTCAGTGGTATATATAAATTTTCAGCTCTGCACATTTCTGTTTTCAGTTAGTTTACTGCTAATCGTAACAAAAGTTAAGAAAAAAGTACCCTGAAAATTACACACTTAAAAAAAATCATTACTACTGATATGTAAGGACAAAATGGTTTCATTCAGGGAAACAGCCATGTTGAAAAACACTAGACATATAGTTAAAATAGCTAAAAGAAAAGGTCCAAAGTACTTCAAGTCAGCCTTGACTTTAATGACACATAGCAGCAGGCCTTAGTTTATACCATCATGCCCTGGTTCATTACACCACTGCTGAAGTGCCTGCCTTTCCTCTTCAGCTGCGCCTCTTGCTGGAGCTGCTATTTTGCAAATGCCACCATGCAGAGGATTTCCAGTGGGCAGGCAGCACTTGCCTTTCTTCCCGCAGCAGCCTTGCTGTCAAAACCGCCAGCAGCTTTTGGAGCTGATTTCAGTGGGCACGGGATGTTTGATTTGCTTCATCCTGGCTCTCAACAAAGCTAGCATTTGCTTGCCCCCTTATTTTGTTTTCCTGGGTCATCCTCCAACAGCTCTTGCACAGCAGCTCCTCTGGCACAGGAAAACACTGGCAATGGCCTTCTCTATTCCTCTATGTGTGAACACACAGGAGGAAATTTACTCCTCTTTTTCAATAGTATGGCAGGACAGGCTTCTGTGACTAGCGGGAGCTGTATTAGGGGGATGTCTCAGAGATTTCTGCCTGGTAGTGGTTCAGTCACACTTCACAAAATAAGGCTCTGAGAAGTTGTACATCATGTAACAGCAGGATAGATGACAAAAGAATTAAAACAGCAGACGCTGCTCCCTATCATTGTCTCCTTACAATGCATGCTGTGTCAGCTTTTTCAGCTTTACAATATTTCCAGGTGAGGTAAAAAAGGACATTAGCACTACTGGATTAGGAGCAAACCTGCTCTTTTCTGAACTAGTAGTTTGGACTATGGTAGATATACAATTTTCTATTTGATTGCCTCTGAAAAAATGTTTTGTCTGCTTCCTACCCCTGTCCATCAGTAAACAAAGTAAATCTGAAGGAAAAAACAATGTTTTGCTTGTTTGAGAAAATCCCTGCAAGTAAAGTCCGCTTGTGCCAGCATCCACATTTGGACAGGACCATGTGTAGCTTTGTAGTGCTCGTTGACTGAGCTGCTAAAGGTTGTGCGATTATCTTTTCAGTATTTTTTCCAAGGGAATATATTAAAGGAACATTTACTTCTTTTTCTAAGGAAATATATTAAAGGAAGCTTTGCTTTTTCTTATTCTTGTTTTAACAGGTGGAAAGGAGCAGTATGACACAAAATACTATCAAAAAAAGAGTAGTCTCAACAACTCAGAGTAAAGTGCATTGAGGATAACTTCCTGGTGCAAATGGTGGATGAGCCGACTAGGAGAGGAGCGATGCTAGATCTTATTCTCATGAATAAGTAGGGTCTGGTTGAAGAGGTGAAGGTTGAGGGCAGCCTTGGTTGCAGTGACCAAGAGGTGGTGGAGTTCAGGATCTCATGTGGCCGTAATAGAATACAGAGCAGAATAGCAACACTGGACTTCAGTAGGGCCAACTTTGCCTTTTCAAGCAATTGCTAGGGGAAATACTGTGTGGCAGGGTATTTGAAGGTAAAGGTGCCCAAGATAGTTGGTTAGTGTTCAAAGAGTGCTTCTTCCAAGCTCAAGACTGGTGCATCCCAATGGGTAGGAAGTCAAGGAAGGGTGCCAGGAGACCTGCATGGTTAAACAGGGATCTGCTGGGCAAACTCAAGTGTAAAAGGAGGGTCTACAGATCATGGAAGGAGGGGCTGGCCACTTGGGAGGAATATAAGAATGCTGTCAGAGAGTGTAGGGAGGCAACTAGGAAAGCTAAGGCCTCCTTAGAATTAAACCTTGCTAGAGGGGTCAAGGATAATAGAAAGGGCTTCTTCAAATACATTGCAGACAAGACCAACACCAGAGGCAATGTAGGCCCACTGGTGAATGAGGTGGGTGCTCTGGTGACAGAAGATACAGAGAAAGCAGAGTTACTGAATGCCTTCTTTCTCTGTCTATACTGCTGGAGGCTTTCCTGAAGAGCCCCGTACACCTGAAGGTCCAGAGGAAGTCAGAACAAAGGAGGAGTTTGCTCTGGTAGATGAAGACTGGGTTAAGGAGCGGTTAAGTAATCTGGACACCCATAAATCCATGGGTCCTGATGGGATGCACCCGCGGGTGCTGAGGGAGATGGCGGAAGTCATTGCTAGACCACTCTCCATCATCTTTGGCAAGTCGTGGGAAACAGGGGAGGTGCCTGAGGACTGGAGGAAAGCAAATGTCACACCAGTCTTCAAAAAGGGCAAGAAGGAGAACCCGGGTAACTATAGACCGGTCAGCCTCACCTCCATCCCTGGAAAGGTGATGGAACAAATTCTTGATGCTGTCTCTAGGCATATCAGGGATAAGAAGGTCATTAGAGGCAGTCAACATGGCTGCATCAAGTGGAAGTCATGCTTGACCAACCTGATAGCTTTTTATCAGGACATCACCAGGTGGATAGATGATGGTAAAGCAGTAGATGTGGTCTATCTCGATTTCAGTAAAGCATTTGACACCGTCTCCCACTGTATCCTCGCGGCTAAACTGAGGAAGTGCGAACTGGATGATCAGGTAGTGAGATGGATTGTGAACTGGCTGGAGAAAAGAAGCCAGAGAGTTGTGGTGAATGGGATGGAGTCTAGTTGGAGGCCTGTATCTAGTGGAGTTCCCCAGGGTTCGGTATTGGGACCTGTGCTGTTCAATATATTCATCAACGACTTGGATGAGGGAATAGAGTGCACCCTCAGCAATTTTGCTGATGATACGAAACTGGGAGGAGTGGCTGACACGCCAGAAGGCTGTGCTTCCATCCAGCGAGACCTAGACAGGCTGGAGATTTGGGCGGGGGAAAATTTAATGCAATTTATCAAGAGCAAGTGTAGAGTCTTGCATCTGGGCAAGAACAACTCCAGGTACCAGTATAAGTCGGGTATGAACTGTTGGAGAGTAGTGTAGGGGAGAGGGACCTGGGTGTCCTGGTGGACAGCAGGATGACCATGAGCCAGCACTGTGCCCTCGTGGCCAAGAAGGCCAATGGCATCCTGGGGTGTATCCGAAGGGGGGTGGTCAGTAGGTCAAGAGAGGTTCTCCTCCCCCTCTACTCTGCCCTGGTGAGACCGCATCTGGAATATTGTGTCCAGTTCTGGGCCCCTCAGTTCAAGAGGGACAGGGAACTGCTGGAAAGAGTCCAGCGCAGAGCCACGAAGATGGTTAAGGGAATGGAGCATCTCCCTTATGAGGAAAGGCTGAGAGAGCTGGGTCTCTTTAGCTTGGAAAAGAGGAGATTGAGGGGTGACCTAATCAATGTTTATAAATATGGGAAGGGTGAGTGTCAGGAGGATGGAGCCAGGCTCTTCTCTGTGACATCCAGTGATAGGACAAGGGACAGTGGGTTCAAGCTGGAACATAGGAGGTTTCACTTGAATATGAGAAAAAACTTCTTTACAGTGAGGGTGACAGAGCCCTGGAACAGGCTGCCCAGAGAGGTTGTGGAGTCTCCTTCTCTGGAGACATTCAAAGCCCGCCTGGACGCATTCCTGTGTGATCTGATCTAGGTGTTCCTGCTCTGGCAGGGGGATTGGACTAGATGATCTTTCGAGGTCCCTTCCAATCCCTAACACTCTGTGATTCTCTGATTCTGTGTGTAAAGAACAAAATTTTAACATGGTATGCAGGAGACAATCACAAATCCTTCTATTATCTAATGTCACCTACAAATACACGTACTACTGGGTCTGCCATGCAAGTTACTCAGAAGAGGTGGAAGAAAAGGGGACCAAAAGTGCTCTGCCCACACTTGAATTTTATATTACATTTCCACAACATAGTTCTAGCCCTGACGCCCGGGTCTTTTACAGACACTTACATTGGATGACAGAAATCATTGCTGCAGTGTTTGCTCTTTACAGCCACAATTTTGGTGAACATAAAATGTAAGAGCACATGATAATGGATTTTTCGTTCTTTGCCTAGTTGATCTATTCTTAGTGAACTGAAGAGCACTCAGATTCATTAAAAGAAACATTTCTCTATAAAATATTGTACCTGGCTGTAAAGTGTATGGGACTTAGATGAAGTCAAAGAAACACTGCATTACTCATTTCAGATTGTTTAGGCCTTTATCAGTTACTTTCAATGACTTGGCATTTCATCACTTCCACAAATTCAACAGCAATAACGATGGGGTCATTCAGATTAATTTGAAACTCTGAAGTAATCTTCAACTCTGCCAGAGTCAGATCTCTGAAGATGTAGTATGCAATTATGCTGCCATCGTCCTCCTGTAATAGTATCTTTACAGCATATGGAAGCTGTTAATGGTGCTGCTGTGACAACATGCTTTCAGAATAAAATAAATGAAAATAAAAAATGTATGTTGTGGCCAGCTCAGCAAAAAACTTCAACAGAATATAATATATGGCATGAAAACCTTCTTTTTTTTTCACTTCAGAAAATAGTCTTTGTACAAAGGACATTTGAAATGATCAACACATGCTGCACATGAAATGTAATAGAAAGAGTTCTGTAGAATTTTATTTTTCTGTTCCTAGAAGACACTACTTCTTACTGTGGACTTGCTGTGACAGTTTAGCATTAATCACTTTTTATTAGCTATTTTTCCCATATATACTACTACCTCCGTTTGCTATGCAGTTATATTGAAACAGGCCTGAGACAGGTCTTTTACTCCCAAAGGTCCTGAAAAGCCAATTCTCTGCAGTTTCTAGGAACGATGGAACAAGCAGCTCAGACAAACTTATGCAAGCACTGGTTACACTGCTCAAACAGTTCAGTCAAATTTTGTAGATTGTCTCATGTGACTTCTCTACCTACAAAATTTTTTTATTCTACTTGCATAAATCTCTTTTAAATGTATTTTCTAAGTTTGCTGCTGACTTTTGTAAAGGATAAGTGACTGGGCATGTAGCAAAGAAGCAAGCCCTTACTTCCCTGAGACTGCACTACGAAACTGGACTCTATAGCTAGTTACCCTTCTGGTGACTTCAGTCATGCATATTATATGCATATTAGAATATTTTCACATATAGAAAATCTAGTAGCAATACATATTGTCCGGTCAAGATTTTTCACTCTGTTGTAACAAAAAAAAAAGTTATTTTTAAGGCTAAAAGTCATACACCAGTTAACATGCTTAATTTATGCAACACTTCACATTTAGATTACACTCAAAATTCAACCCAGAATCCAAAACTAGAGAAAGTCCAATGCTTAGGTAGCTCAACATAATCATTCAGACTTTCCCCTATTAAGCCTATGTAGTCTACATGACTCAAGGTGCGAAACTTCCTCAAGTGTTTCAGGTTGAGTAGCAGCAATGATGGTGATAAATAAATGAGTGGTGATGCTGTTTAAGATTTCAGGCTGAAAATGACTGATACGGCTTATTACTCAGCCTGAAAAGCATTCAGGAAACTGAGGTGGAGGTGAACTAACAACTAATACACACTGTTTCTAAAACAAAGATGGTTCCAAAGTGCATAGTGGATAGAAATCGGAGCTGAGTAAGTGACAGGCAATCAGTCATATTGACTGAAATTTGTCACGCATTTACAGTTCTTTTGACATTATTATATTAGCTTTAGTTTTTAAGGCTCAAAAGCTGTTCTGGGGTTTGATTTTTACTTACAAAGGGTTTTTTTTTGTTGTGCTTCTCCATGCCTGCAGTTTACGGGTACACCATCATTTACCAAAAAGGTTTTCAATTCTCATGAGAGTAAGAAATGAAAACCATCATTACATCTCACGAGCAAGATAACCATTAAGAAATAACTCATCTTAGGACCTAAGGACTTAAGCTAAATACTTAATGGCCTTCAACCAAAAAGCTGTAAATGCTATTTGAGCTTTTTTCTAATCTATCATCATACATGTACTGTGTGTATGCAAGATTATCCTCTCCTCCTTTTTCTTTGTCTATATTATTTTTCTGTTCTCTTTGGCAGCTGCCAAAGTATTGCATTGCAGTTAATCATGATAGCATGAATTTTACAGGCAATGACACTGAAATAAAATAATTTATTTCTCTTTGATCTAAATCTTTAATGTTTTTTCAGGAAAAAGAATAATCAGATTATGTATATTATAATATTCTTGTTATCTTAAATTACAATGCATTTCAGTTTTTATCCTGGACAGGTTATAAGGGCAATGATTTCTGTCTGTTTAGGAAGAATACAAAGAAAATTGTTCATATTTACTTGGTGGTGTTTTACCAATAGTGTAATAGGCAAAAGAAAGGGTACTGTACATACAAACAGATATTTGTTATACTAAACCTGTTACATCAGCTACAGATAATCAGCCCAATAATCAGCAGCTCCTAAAGCTGGAAAGACGCAATTTGGCACAGCAATGAGATACATTCATGCCTCTCCTAGCTGCGGCTCTGTGCCCTGCAGGGCTCTGGGACCTTGCAGACGGAAGAGAAAGGCTGGGCTTTGTCACCACATGCTCTGATGCAGTTCACACAAGACCTAGCATAGGCTGGTAAAACTTCAGTTACGGCAAGGCTTCTTCCATCCTCAAACCCACAGCTATGAGTTAGGGTTTATGGCCTCTTTGGACACAGTATAACCATTCTTAAAAATTCTTCGCTCTCTCCTGTGGATCCCAAAGTCCACAGCTATCAAGAGCTACATCTTCCCAGACTGCAGAGATGCTGGATGTCCAAGGGTGCCCAGTTCGTCAAGGGGAAATGAGCTGAAGCAAAACCCCTTTTGAGTTTGATCCTGTCCAAGTTTAGAGTAACTGACATGATGGAGCTTCCCCAGAGCTCGCAGCTGCTGAGCCAGGGCTCTATCAGCCCCTCAGGTGAGCTAGCAGACTGTTTTTTTTTGAGGCCATCCTCTTTTTTCTTCCCCTAAAGGAAAAAAAAGTTCATCATACCTGGTATAATTTTTGTATACTGAAAAATTTCAGTTTAGCCATTTGCTGTTTTTTCCACTGGTAAGCTGTTGCCAGAAAGCTTTCTAAAAAGAAACTTCCCCATTGCGTGTCAGAACAATTCCACAGAGCACAATATCTTCCTTGTTAGAGCAAGGGCTCAGGAATGGAAAATGCCAGCTCATTTTCTCAGCTGAAGATATTCAGACACACAGCTTCTCTCTCCAAAGAGTGCTGAGTGTAGCAAAGACAACAGAGACTATTCTGTTTAACAGCATAATGTAGAAATAGTTCTAGAAGCAGTTGTTTGGAGCCGCAGACACTCAGATGCATGTGTCCTAATACCTAGCCAAGTATAATACTTAATCTTCTTTGAAGTATCTTAAATCTTCTTTTGTATGTTGGCACAGTTTTACTGGGAGGGGAAGAAAATGCTCATTTCTAGAACTTTCTCACATTTATAATTAAGGGTTTCTCCTAGATGGTGCGGAATTGAGCACTGACAAGCTGAGGAGACCAAATGAAGTTCCTGAGTAACTGCTTTAATCATTCTGTTATTACTGTATAGGAAAGTTACCACCATTATCTCTTCCCCTTCCATTGGTCTTGCTATACAGACAAGTGGTGGCTAAAAGGTCATCTGTGCAAAGTCTGACTTTGTCAATGCATTAATGTGTTTGACAACGTGCTTCCTGAATCTCTGAGGTCTTATGTGGAAAACCAGTTGTAGATGATCAGCTTTGTTATGGGTCATGACCAATAAAGAACTGCTCTGCTAATATCCAGTCTACTGATTAAGAAATTATTACCAAAAAAAAAAGTCAGTAAAAAAAATCCAAAATGCAATAAGAAAAATATTTTGGGGGGTATAGTTTAAAGGCTTGAATCAAATGTTTCTGTGTAAGTTATATAGTCATTATAAAGAACAATCAAGGTGGAGCATGCCTTACAGATAGAAAAAGGGTGGGTTTCAGGAGAAAATGTCTTTCCTTTTTCAGAATCTCAGACAGCATGTAATTGGCATTTATCAAGTAGGTCTATTGGCAATATTCTGGGGATTACACCATCGCCATGAAATAAATCAATAGACTTATTCGCTCTATAAAATTTAAATTGCATGATATATGTGAAATGTTAACAAGATAAAAAGTATATTGCTGAGGATGAGACACAGAGTTTGTAATGCTCTGCTTAACATCTCTGCTTCTTAAATACCTTGGGGGAGCCTCTTCATATTTTCCTTATTACTCTGGCACAAAATATAATAACACAGTTTTACTACAATTCATTCACTCCTAAGAATGTGGTCAGACCATTTACTTTAGGATCTAAGCCAAGTGCTCTAAATCATCTGTATTGGAAGACTAATTTTTCTCTCCATCGACTAAGGAAATTAGGTTCCTATCTTTAGTCCTCTGAGTCACACCTAAGCTGCATGCCTAACATCACCTAAACAAAACACGCTCAACATCTGTATTACTCAGAAGACCACCTGGGAAGCTTCACATGCTCATTGGGTACATTTTATGTAAATGGTTTCCCCTAAAATAGATATTGCTTTTCTTTACCATGTTGGCAGTCTGAAGCAGAAAATTATTATTTTTAAGGATAAAAATGTGAAATCATCAAGTACAAGTATGTAATATTTTACCATTCTTTATTTTAAGTTTTGGTTTATTGTATGCAGTTTCCTTAAAACACTTGCAATTTAGTGTGTGATACAGACCAAAAAATAATGATACAATAGGACAGCAATGCACCTCACATTTGTAGTCTTTTATACTTCACAGCACATATGATAAACTTATCAAAAGTGATGTTTATGTCTTCCAATTTAAGTGTTTAAAGATGAGATCTATATAAATACTGCTCCTTTTGCAATGAAATCTGTGGGCAGTGAGTGCTTAATTATAGATCCTGCTCTCAAGCGCATTGGTGATCACATTTATAAGATCAACAAATTTCCTGTGCAACCCACTGAGAAAAAAATAATTGTCATGAATTCGACAGAAAACTTGAGAGATTGACTCTAGAATCTTTCTGCTATTTTCTTTTTATTTTTATGGCTTGCTTTATGCAAAAATTCAACTAAACGTGTATTTTGGACTCAAGAGAAGACTGTTTCAAAACTGCCTGGTTCCTGCAGCTATTACTGCTGTCAGTAGAAACCTCTGGATTGTGGCAAGCACTTTTTGGGCATCTCATGTAAGTCTTTTACAAGGAGTGGAACACTTCTGAAAATCTGACTACAACTGTGGTTTTTAGATATTTCTGAAAATCATAAGCCTAAACTATTGTGATTATAATTAGATGATTACATATGGCCTGCTTCACTTCATGTTGTACTGTAGCCTCTAAATTTTCAGAAAGCAAGGCCACCATGGTCAGAAGCAGAAAGGCTGTGCTGATTTCTCACTTGGACAGGAGGCCTTGGGGCAAAAGGCAGATGCTGCCAGAAATGACAGTGATGCAGCAAGTGACATTGTTGTCTGTGAGTCACTTTGCAACTGGTGCTCAAGGCACTGCAAGGCAACCCCATGCTGTTAAATCCGTAGCACTCGCTGCTCTTCAGTATCAGAGAGTAGGTGGAAATGCATGCTGCTTTTAAACTACCTCAAGGTTACTGTGGATAATTTCATGCATCCAATCTAAATACTCTCTGTGTTTTGAATGAATAATTTCTTCACTGCTACCCATAGAATGAATGGAATGAATGTCATGATTCCTGCCACAGGTTGTTGAATGTCTACGAACCGTATTTGTGTACACCTTCTATACATAAGGTAGCAGATGTAAAATAAAATTAGTAATTATAATAATCTACTACGGTGAGAATGATGAGTTTAAAAATAACTGACTTATAAATCTTTCTATTAATGATCAGTTACCACTTAAACCTTGGTAGGGGGAAAATGAATTGGGAAAGCGCAGACTAACAACAGAATTTTATGACAAGTAGATATTTAACTTCTAACCACTACTGTGCTCATTTGTATATCTTGGACTATTGCTTACTGCACAATCAGAACATTACATTTTACATAGTGACAAAATATCTATATTTTTTCATTGGTTATGGAAGAGCACCAATATAGCACAAATAGCTATATTTGTTCTCATGCTATGATTTGCAGCTGAGGGTTCGGTCTCTCTTAGTTTAGAGCTTTAAAGATGACTTTGTTTCATTCAATCAGTTCTCCAAAAAGTGCTCTAAGAACAGCCTTTTCTAGTTATGCATTCTTGAGGAAGTTAAAAAACAATATAAGTGTAGCAGACATAAAATTTACCAAACATTTAGTGTTTTGAGAATCTATGGTAACAATATTTCTCCCTTCAGTTTATTTCTCAGGTTCTTTTTTAAATATTACCCTTTATTTGGGTTTCGTGTCATTGTTCAGTCTGAATTAAATGTTTCACTCTTCAAGACGCTTTATGATCAAGATCATGCAACAGTGACAGCTACCAAAAAAAAAAAAAAAAAAAGAACTTGCTAGAGAGCTTTTACTAAGACTCCATCTACTTTTGATACTTTTGAGGGCAAATCAGCTCCTACTGAAAGTGCTTGAAGAATTCTGATGTGGAAATGGAAAAGAAAAAAGTAAAAGGAAGTTGGCATAAGTACAAATAGAAATCCATACAGAAGTTGAATTTTATGTTAACTCCTTTATGTTGCACACACAAATAGAAACAGAAGGCTACTTAACTGTCAGTTTCTGTGACCCAAGGTGGCTGCATGGCCTGGATTGCACAGCATAAGCTCAAAAAAGCTACAACTGTACAAAGAAATGTCACGTACTCTGTGGCCTGGAAGCTAGCCAGTACAGAATGGCCTATTTCCATGTTATTAAATTCTTTTACTCACACCAAAATACGCCAGCTTCATGGAAAGTGACTGCAGAGAATAGTTCCTGATGTGTACTAATTTCCTCTAATGCCCTATATTTGTCTGAGAAAGCTTTACTTGGCATTGGCCAGAACTGTGCCCAGTGACTGTGCTAATGCTAGCTGTACAGCTGCTTTACATCTCCAGGAACTTCCCCTGACACTCTCATGTCCTTCTTTATGTCTTCAAAGCAAAATACAATGAGCCATTGTATGCCTTCTTTGAGTCTGTGTAAAAATGTCTACAATCGCCCTGATTAAGTGGTGGTGTAGGAAAAAAGAAGTACAGGAGCTTTTTGTGACTGGCTGTCAGACGTGTAGCTAACTCAGGTGGGTCAAACAGAAACAGCAGGCAAGGGTCACTCAGCTGACAGTGCAGTGGCCAAACCAAGCAAGACGGAGCTGTAAAGAGCTTATCCAGGACAAGGTCCAGCTCTTCACCAGGATGGTGAAGATTAATTATATCAGTACAGCAAAATGTGGAGAGACTCAGGGCTGGAAGTTAACAAAGAAAGGATAATTCATTTTAGCAGTGTTATTACTGGGAAGAAAGAAAAAAAAACAAACAACAAAATTCTTGGGGAGGAGAAGGAGGAATCACAGAATCACAGGATCACAGAATCACAGAATTATCAAGGTTGGAAAAGACCTAGAAGATCATCTAGTCCAACCATTACCAATACTTCCCAGCTAAATCATATTCCTCAACACCACGTCCAAACGTTTCTTGAACACTCCCATGGTCGGTGACTCCACCACCTCCCTGGGCAGTGCATTCCAATGCCTGATTACCCTTTCCGAGAAGTAATACTTCCTAA
>WKFP01015563.1:275497-291045 GCA_011057875.1 Pterocles orientalis | reverse complement strand
TGGCTAGGTCTGATCTCCTGGTCATCCCACACCTGCCGCGTGATCTCCCTCAAGACAATCCGTTCCATTACCTTCCCTGGCACTGAGGTCAGGCTAACAGGCCTGTAGTTCCCCGGATCCTCCTTATAACCTTTCTTGTAAATGGGAGTCACGTTGGCAAGCCTCCAGTCTTCCAGGACCTCACTCAATAAGGAGCGCTGAAAGATAATGGAAAGAGGCTCAGCAATCACCTCCGCCAGTTCCTTCAGCACTCTTGGGTGAATCTCATCCGGACCCATGGACTTGTGACAGTCCAGTTGGAGTAGTGATTCCCTGACCACTTCTTCAAGAATCACAGGGGGTTCAGTCTGCTTCCCAGCCGAGACTACCAAGTCAGAGCGTGGGGAGCTGGGAATAACCGAGATGACTTTTAAAGACAGACGTAAAGAAGGCATTCAGAACCTCTGCCTTTTCCTTATCCTCTGTGATCACATTCCCAGCCTCATCCAGTAAAGAATGGAGATTCCCCTTTGTCCTCCTCTTACAGTTGATGTATTTGTAAAAGAGTTTCTTGTTTGTTTTTACCCCAGCGGCCAGCTTAGATTCAAGCTGGGCTTTTGCCTCTCTGATTTTCCCTCTACATATCTTAACAGCCTCTTTGTAGTCGTACTGAGTTGCTCTTCCCTCCTTCCACAGGCGGTAGATTCTCTTTTTCTCCTGCAACCTTAAGAACAGCTCCCTATTTATCCACGCTGGTCTTCTTCCCCGCCGGCTCATTTTGCAGCTCAGGGGGACCGCCCACTCCTGCGCCTTTATGACTTCCTTCTTCAAGAGCGACCACTGCCCCTACTAGTCTTCTGAACAAATCAAAGTCTGCCCTCCGGAAGTCTAAAGTGGCCGTTTTGCTATTCTCCCTCCAGGCTCCACCTAGAATCGAGAACTCTACCATTTCGTGGTCACTCTGTCCAAGACAGCCCCCAACCTCCACTTCTCCCACCAGACCAGACGGCCCCATGGTAGTTATAAGATGAAAATGAGATTAAGGATAAATTTGTGTCTGGTTTAGGTGAAGGGTGACATTCACATTGAATGTAAAGATAGACAGAGTGAGGAGAAAAAACAAGGCCAGAGGAGTGGGAGATGGAGATCAGAGAGGAGCTACCCTAAGTGCTCCTCTGATTCCTGTGAAAGCACTGTGCAAATACTGGTCTGCTGGTAGTTATTCACATTCTGATTTGACTATCGTCTTGCTGGTGTTAAAGCTGTAGTTAAGTGACTCACTGGTATTACAGCCCAAAATTATAATGACCTCTGCATGGCTGCTGGTTTCATGCTTGGCTTACAATTGCATGGGTCTGTTCCTGGAGTCTTTGCATTCCTATCTTCCATCCCTCCTTGAAATGGTTGGTTAAAATACATGTTTAACTCAAAAATACAGTTTTACCCAAAACTCACAGGTAAATGGAAATCAGACTTGCTTAAGATTATCTGACATTAAAGATTTAAGCTTATTTTACAAAACCAAACGTGCTTTTTTCCCTTTATGTCTTATGGCATAGTGGTTAGAAAATTAACAAAGATGGAGAGTAGAACAGGATTCAGCCTTCTCTCCTTTTCTGATTCAAAGCAAGCTCTGATTCCATCTCCCACCTAATCACTGCCTGCAGGCTAGTCTGCAATGAATCTGTCCACCTGTCCTATGTAAGTATCTCCTATTTGGTATAAAATAATTAATTGCTGGAACTGAATTAGGGCATCTTGTCTACCAGGCAAATTTGTTAATCAATGACAGCCTAGTTTTCATTCTGAGAACCGATGAAGATACAAGTGCTGTATACAAATCACAACAACTTTTAACAGCAGTACCAAGAGAAAGCCATACTTCCCTATCTAAACTGCAGTGGGTAGAATAACTTCCCAGAAAGTTGGGCAAACTTGTTAAAATACTTAATTAGGAAGACTGGAGCTCTGAACCTTATTCCAAGTAAGTTTTCTAGCAAACTGTCCAAGTAGGAAGAGAATAAATCTTCCTTTTTTTTTTTTTTAATCAAAACTTCTGCTTTTATTATTTTAATTTTTTTACGTTAGTGAACAGAATAATTTCTTAATCTCACAGTCCTTTTCTGTAAATGTCTAATTTACTACTGGGTGGGATCTGTATTGTATTCTTCTGAAATCTTTAAAAGCAGATATCATTATGTGAGGAACTTCTCTCTCACAGGCCACTCATCCAAAGCAGTGGTTAAAAGATTTTTCTTTCTGTCTCATGTGGACCAGAAAACCTTTTTCTTGCACTCTACATCTCAATGCAATTTTGCAATAAAATCTGAGCAAGTGGGTCAAAGCCACATGAATGGAATAAGCCACATTTATTTTACTGAGTGAACAAAATTGACCTGCTTTTATGTAGTAAAATCTGTGCTAAATCATGCGTGTGCAATTTCTGTGATATACTAAGCTTCTCAGAATATATAAATAAATAAGAGTTTTCAATCCACAGAGTGTGTATGCATAAGTATGTATAGGCAGACCATTCCAAATTTAGCACTTGGTTGTCTTTTCTACAGATTTTAGAAACTTAAAAGTAAACCTATTAAAATATGCTGTGAACCAATAAATAGTAACTGAAAATAGATGATATCTAAAGGGTAACAATATGCAAACTTTATTCCTAATATCACTTTGAAACAGGTAGTAGATCTATATAATAGAACATCCAGATAATAGATCATTTAAGTAGCGTGCAAAAGCTATAACTCAGAGAAAACAAGCTAGCTCTGTTTTACAAAGGTCTTTTTTACTTGCACTGAAATTCCTGAAATTGCTTCAATGAAAGATATTTTTTTTTCTGGTTTCTGAATTGTCCATTTTGTTAACTTTTTTATTTAAGATTTTTGTTTCTTCTACTGTCTCCAATGAAGGATTTAAAACATTTTGTGAAATGCATTGTACTGACCACTCTTGAAATCCAAATTAAATTAGCTGCAAACTTCTACAGAATGGACAGGCAGATGATGTGCAAGGTCATAGGAATGATCGTTCAGCCTTGCCTTATTTCAAGTGTCATTACCAGAGAGATTAATAGTTGCATTTCTGTTTTCAAGCATGCTAGAATTTCTGGAAATTTGCCATGCTCTTATGAAAACTAACTTAGTGGATTTCACTGGGATACTTCCAGAAAGACCAATAACAGCAAAAAAACTGGCCCTTGTGATGTCTCTACAGATGTCTGCACATTTTGCATATGGTTGCCAAACAGCCCTGAGATAATGGTTTCTGTCCATCAGAGAGCTGCTTGTTTTAAAGCCGCGAAATGCTCAAGTAGACAAAATTCAAGTATTCGGTCCAAACCTTAATTCTTTTTTCTTCTATTAAAACCAGTTCTCACTCATTCTCCTACAATATTGACTTCTCTTGTGAGTTGGAAATTATATGATAAAATTTATCTCTAGACAAATAGTTATTTTGGATAAAAAAAAGTAATTAAGGGAGTGTCACCTTATAAATACAAACCTTAAAAATAAAGCCAACTTATTGCTGACTTCATAAGACACTTAAGAACAGTCTTTTATTTGCTAATATCAGAATAAAAACTGTATACATTTTAAAATTCAATTGCATTTCTTCTATATCAGGGCCTTATCCTCTAAAAGTATATTTATGTCATATTAAAATAAAAATACATTCTATCCTTTTGACTAAAATTATTTGCATGTGCTTTTATTGCTCAGCATATAGGGGTTTATTTCTCTAAATTGCTTTCACAGTCACTTTGTCATCAGTGAACAAAAGAAAGAGACAGGAAAACTGAAGCACAATAACCTTACAAAATATGAATCAACCAATTCACTTAATTGGTTTGATTCCATAAAGTATTATTTATGCCAACTAATTATACAGCTTTTGTCATTTAAATGTTGAAGTAAATATAACCCATCCATCCTTTCTTGAAGCTTATTTTAAGAGTTGGAAAAAAGGCACAGCTGTCCTTGCATCTAGCTCAGACCGGTCTAACGCTTGATGCGTTAAGGGTTAGCCCATTAGCTTTCAGTAGGGATGTGCTGAACCGCCTTTTTTACTTAACCAGCTAATGTGTATGTGAATAGCTGAGGGAGAAAGGTGATCAGTTCCCTTCTGGACCCGGATACAAGCCTACAAATAAACAGCTTTTATCCACTCTTCTCTGTTCAAAGGCAATATGGTGTTATACCAAATTTTCATTTAATTGCTTGAACAACATTGCTATGACAGGAAAAATACTTTCCCTTCCAGTCTTTGCCTTGTTTTTTCTGGTTTTGTCAAGAATCAAACTTTGGTAGGCAACATTAATTTTAATATTTATGGAAAAGTTCTATGTTTCAATGAAACATGCACAGTAATGCAGAAAGTCAGTGTACTAATGAAGAGTCAGGCAAGACATATAAAAACACATTTGGAAGTAAATTTCTACTAATAAAATAATTCAGATTCATTTTTTCTTCTAGTTAAAAAGAAAATATCAGTTTTCTGAAATGTGGGCCAATACATACCTGCAGGTCAAACAACTCTAACAGAAATACATACTGTTTAGAGGTTTCTCCTTTGTTACACTCCTCATTACTGTGAGACATGCAAGGTGGGAGTTCCCCACTGAATATGTTCAAAAGCACAGGTTCTAAATAAAAAATTCCGTGTTCAGCAGGATAGTCAGTGTTTTTTCATCACTAGATGCTGATATCCCATCCGAACCTGCCTGTCTCCTTAAAGGACCCTTGAGGAGATGAAGGTGTTCCTTGATACATTTTTTTTGGCAAGCTTGTAATGTATTATTTATCAATGTAGCTTCTTCCAAGTATTAATAATATATGTTCTTCCACTTTTGCTGTAGAAATATTTTTTTTTTAGCTTAACTAAGTTCAGAAAATGAATTTAAACTTTATTCTGCGTTAGTTAATATCTTCTTATTTGATAAGGTAACCTACAACATGGCATCTTTGGTATAAGCCCTGTGGTCCTGAATATATTATGCAAAAACATTTACCCCACAGCAGTTAGTGTTAAAAGGCCTTCAGTCCCTCTTTTCAGTCTGTACTTGGACTTCCTGGCTCTGGTGACCAACAAGGAATAATGTGATATTGGAGGTCTCAGCTTCCAGCAACAGTGAGAGCTCTTTAGGTCTTGCCAGGCCTGAACTTGACACCTACTTGGACCTGATTTTAAAGACTTATTTTTCACATAAACTAAAATTCTGCGCAAGTATTCTTTTTAGCTATGGTAGTCAAGCAAATGACAAACTCAATTTCCTGGCGGGAAATGATTCAGCTACTCTGAATCATTGCAATGTTTTCAAAGAGCAAAACTGAAAAATACAGTTACTATATTAGAAATGAAATTCATACTCAACTATTTTTCTATCACTTATTTTTGTTCAGCTGTAATTAGCTTTGTGTGTCTGTGAATTTCAGGCATGCTATACATCCTCTCACATAATGCGTAACCAATGGCACTAAGTAAATCCCCACTGATCAGGATTTTTGCTTTTACTATTTTGATCAAGCAGAAGTCCTTAATTTGCAAGAATATAAATATGTTGCCTGCAACACATCCCCCCAAAAAAGAATATTTCAGGTAACTCTCTGCCTTGATCAAGGTTGTTTCAATACACTGCAGTCCCCACACTGACAGCTTGTAAGCCATGCTAAATATTTGTTATTTTCAATATCAACACAAACATCCACAATTATTCTCTTCTGTTTTGTTGAGAGTCACTGCTATTATTTGGCTTCTGTGACATTTGATATAATAAAAAGAAAAGGTTTTCAAAGTACAGGACAAGCTCAGTCTCTTGAGATTTTTTTTTTTGCTCCTTCGTAGCAACAATTGGGCAAAGACGTCATAACTACAGTGCATGCATTAGATAAGACCTTAAGGCTATCTTCTTCAAAGAAGATGATATATTCCATGGTTTCTCTGTGTCATGAAAACTGACTGACATTAAGTGAGACTTGTGTATTTTTTGCAACACCACATCAGAGGAAAGCATAGAATAAAATAGAAAATTACTTTTGCCCCTGACAGCGAAGAAAATGAAATATACAAATGAAAATCAGACTTTGGATAGAGTACCAAGCCCAAGGAACTTGCCAACACACTTAGTTTTTCAATTTCTAGGCAGTTACATTATTTCCTCTTGCACCTGTGGTACCCTTCCAGGACCAAGGGTTCCAGCTGAAAGGAAGGGACAGACTACAGTAGTGGGTGGTTCAACAAGCATAGGGGATGAGGACAGTGGAAATGTTGGTTCAAAGAGACCCTCTGGGATGATTTGCTTATTGACCAGATCTGTAGCATCACACAAGTGTTTTGACAAGAGGGCAGGAAACACAAGGAGATGCCAGAGGCTGTAGTCCATGTGAGCTCTGATAAGATAAGACTAGACAGAGGTCTTAGGGGTGAAATTTAGGCTGGCAAGTGAAAGCTGAAGTTAAGGACATTCATAGTCACATAGTCTGAAATTGTCTCACTGTAAAATCAGGGAGAGAAAGATGGAAAGACAAAAGTTTAAATGCTTGTCTGAGAAAAAGGTGTAAGGAGAAGGGCTTCACATTATTGGAAAGTAGGGGTACTTGCTAACAAATGGGTGCCCATAGAGAAGATGCAAAATTTGTTTTGGCCATAGGAAAAACAGGCTTCAGAAAGTTCAAGAACTTTCCTAAGACCATTGTGATTCTAGCTGAAAAGTTCAGGAAAATTTGCAGGGGTTGGAAAGCACACAATTCAAAAAATGCAAAAGTATGCAGTTCTCATAAAGGGCACAGTGACTAGAATTCTCAGTTCCTCACTGAAGAATGCTACAAAAGGTGATGGTAGGAAATGCAGAAATGGCAGAACACACAGAGTCAAACTAGGGTCCAGCAGAGACGGGCAAGAAAGCCACAAAATAATGCCAAGGGTTAAAATGGGATCTAGTACGTGTAGCTTTAATGCCTAATACTAAACAAGAATATCTGCATAATAGGCGTGTTTGAAATCTGTGGGAAAGAAGAAGATCAAAGCATTGCAGTACCAAGGACCAAAATACACAGGAAAGGCAAAGTAGACTTTATCAGTGGAGGAATAAGGATGGTTGTTAAAGGAAGCTCTAAGTCAAATAAGACTTAAAGAACCGCATTAACAGTAACTGGTCAGGAAAAGTTCTTTAGTTCTAATGTTTACAACAACCATAATGAGTTTAAATTCAGTATCTGTGCAGGAGCAATAACAACCAAAATTATGCAATGATTGTACGCAGTTAAATAAAAAAAAGCAGAAATAAATAAAACTGATTAATACTGCTATAAAAAATCTGAATGGGATAGAAGAGACAGTTAAACACTTTGGGTGCTGTGGATGCTGTCTAAGGATATAATTTCAAAGACCCACCGCAAATGCACAGCACCCATTACAAAGCAAGCCAGTAACAGTAAAAAAAAATTGCTAATAAAAGCAAGAATATATCTTTCAAAAAAATGAAGTTGTGTCTCAGGAAGGGTAATAGAAAGAACCATAACATCTGCTTTATCTACAAAACCACAATAAAGAAGACAAAAAATTACTTTGAACAAATCTCTGGCAAACAAGTTAATAATAATAGTCTTCTAAAGACACATGGAGGAAAAGGGCTGAGAGGAACTGTGTACAGCCAACCCAAAATTGAGATACAGAAGTGCTCAGAAAAGATAAGATTGCAAATATAAAATTTAATACTTTTTTTTTTGGGTTCAGCATAGAATAGCTGGGGAATTTTTCTATCTTTGAAGGTTTCTTTATGGGGGGCTCATGAGAAGGTTAAATTAGTTATGGAAGCAGTTATGGAATGAGCAGACACAACAGTGACACATCATTCGGACTAGCTGTTACATGCCCAAGAGCCTGAAGGACGAAATAAGTGAGCTATTATGATGTGTAATATTCTGTTTCAAACCACATGAAGGTTTGGAGGTGCTAATGTAACACATTTTTTCCCCCAAACATTTCTAGGGAGTTCAGGGGAGCTAAGGATGGGTATGACTGACATACAGAGGGCAAAACTGTAGGAGCAGGATTCATGGACTCATGGAGAATACCCCACAATGAGAAAACCTCAACACAACTTTTCTAAATAAAGCTCATATCTTTCAACACTTTCTGAATTCTTTAAAGAGGTCAACACACAGGTAGGTAGGTAGGGATGCATTCAAAACAAATGAAGGGAAGCTGTTTGTTGTGCAATATATGATAAATCTGTGCACCACACTAAAATAGGATGCTGTAGACTCTGAAATTTTACATAAGTTTCAAAGCAATGGGGTAAGTTGCTGTAAGAAAAATCCATTGAGTGTTGTTAAATACAAAGACACCATTCTGGGCTAAAAATCGTTAGAAACTGAGGAAACGTTCTGGAGTATCGTTTGGCTTGCTCTTACATATACCCTCTAGATGTCAGCGTAAGAGACAGAAAGCAGGGCCAGGTGGATCTTTGTCTTAACATGGCCATACTTACATGCTTGCAGAATGCAATAGATTTTCATACTAAGGAAAAGAGGAATTTTTATATGAGAGAAAACTGTGAAGTTTCAAATGTGGTTTGGTACCTAAGGAACATTTATAATACATTAAGTGGGATTACAATTCATGTGCAAGAAAAGAGGTACAAAGTAAAAAGATAGCATGATCTTACTACAAATTCACACAAATTTTCTAATATGAATTTGCCTTATTAACAACTTTTAGCATGTTAATAGCATAGTTATCAAGGCTTATGCTTGATTAGTGTCTGCATTTCAAAGGTACGGAATATACAAACCCAGTAAATTTAAGGAGAGCAGTGACAATCCTGCTAATCATATACAAACTATGAAACTTTTAAAATTAGCATTCTTCTGAAAAACCTCGTTTAAACTAATTGATACGAAATGTTAGAAACTGTCAGTGGATGATCGCTAATCTGAAGTTGTGTTTTCAGGGACAAATATAATCTTCTGGGTCAAGACACGTAATAAATCTGTTCCTGATTATCATAACAACAATGCTTAGCATGAGCCAGGTCTGTCTTTGGAACCTGGAAGTCTCAGGTTGCAACCTTTTTGTCATTTGAAGATCATCCAGTTTCCCTTGACAAAATAGTATTTCCCAATTAATTTTTCAAGTGTAAATGAAACGAACTCTCAGGCTCAGGCTGGTCCCATGGAATGATGACATATAAAACTCACTTTCAAATTGAGCTTTAAATTATTTTAAAAAAAACAACAGTATATTCTATTTTTTTTCATCGTATATACTGTTCTTCTTCCTGGATCTCAATTCGTTATCTAAAGGATTTTTCACATTGATACTTTCAGTCACGCTTATTTGAAAATTAGTGCATCTAGAATACAACATACTCTTAGGAAATCTGGGTGGGTTGTCATTGACATCCGTGAGAGTAATGTTTACAGTGGTAGTACCAGCTAGTCCTCCCAGCTGTCCTCCCATGTCCTTGGCTTGGATTAGAACTTGATATTGTTCTTTCACTTCTCTGTCCATATTTGGCAAAGCTGTTCTTATTACACCTATGGGAAAAAATAGGAAAGAGAAAGAACAAGTAAACAAATGGCTATGATTGTCTACTATTACATTTTACTACTGGATCTCTTGGACCAGGAATGGCACTATTCCTAAAGGGCTGATAAGAGAGGAGTTCACAGAGAAACATGCAAATCACTCAACCTTTTGAAAAAGTGTGTTTGTCAGCTATTCAACCATTCAAAATGACTGCTGTGTCTTTTCAACCAGGACATGAAGGGCTGAAGGAGAACGGTACATTTTCACTAGGGATGCAAATGGCATAAGAATAGGTTTACCACATCAGGACCGAAGAACACTGCATTGCGCAGAGAAGGGCAGTGTAGGAAGAGGTGGCAATGCATTTTAGAGACTGCATCTTCAGTTGTTTCCAACCAGTCACTTGCCATCACAGTTAAGCTACTGTAGGCCAAGACAATATTCCTCCTGTACAGAAGGAGGTCTTTATCAGAAGACTCTCCTTTGCTTGAGAAAGTTTTCTTGATATAGTGAAAACTTCAAGAATTTCCTTAAAGAAATGTAATTGAAATATTGTGGTAAGACTTTACTTAAATGACTCTTAACCTTCAGTGATTTTGGAAAGCTGATGTCTAAATAGGTATGCCATAATCTCCCTTCTGATATGTTAAGGATGTATACGATAGAAAGAAGGCTTATAGAGAGAGAGGCACTACTGATCATAGGATTAGCTGATGAGGTTGCAAAAAGCTATAAGGTTTTGGGCACTCAAGCCTTTCTCTTGAATCTAAATGTATAGGAGAAAATGCATTTCTTCCAAAATTTTACCAGCATATATTACATTGCAAAATGCTATATATTCAAGCAAGAGTTTTCAGAAAATGGTTAGGTGCAGACTGATGAATAGCATGCACAACTGAAAAACAAACAAACTGGAAGCATGCTTCTCTTCTAAGTTATTATTGTTTTACAAAATATTTTCTAGTACTAAATCACTTGGGTTTAAAAGTGGTCTTTTCCCCTTGGTGTTATAATGGGTCTGGAATGATAAGAAACAAACTTTAAGGCTCATTATTATCTTTATAGCAACTAACTGCTGACTGTGTTAACAAGTAAGAATAAGACCATTAGCTTATAGTACTTGTTCAGAGTCTAGAAACAACTTTGAACTAAATCTGCTATTTCTGGAAATTATTAAAAATTTCCATAGAATTAAATTGTATAACCATTTCCTTTCTCTCCACTTGTACCACTGATGATGATAATGACAACATTAATAATACCTACTATTTTCTGCCTCAGCATGGTATACACTGTACTGCGTAGATCTGGAATATGACTAGCAAATGCTTAAGAACATTTAGATACTGCAACACTATCCTTTTGAGCTTTTGGAAAAAATCAATATTGTACAATGTTTTGTTTGTTCCAGACAGAAATCTTGAATTGGAAAACTGTAAAAAATTGTTCATATTCATGTGATATTCATGAAAAAATCTTTTTGTAAATAGTATGAACATTACTAGGTTTCCTCTTGAATATCTTAATCCATATTTTTGCATTGTGGAGACTACACGTCCTGTAGTATTTCACAACATCCTTGCTCAGAACATCACTCCACAGAGAAAGGAGCTATGAGAATTAAATACTTCCCTTGTTATGCTAGCAAAACAAAATAACAGTCAGAAGAAAAAACTGAAATTAAGTAGATAGCAGGTTGTGAGCAGGAGATGCTGTTCATCTGATTGTTATACCTGGGTGGCTTTCTCAGTTAGAAATATTCCCTATGGTCTTCAAAAAATGAAGAATGGGATATCCTTCTAGTAGTAAAGTTCCCAGTCACCCACTGTTTACTCCCATCTGGAAGGATAAGGGCATTCTAAACATTTTTCTATAAAAAATATTTGTCTCCAGAAAAACAAATGAATGAGAATAATTTTCATGTCTAGCAGTTCATAGACTATTTTCTCTTTTCTATCTACTCTATTTCAGAAGCATAGAATAAAAACCTGGAAAACACTATTTCTACTAAAATTGTCAGTTCATAGAACAAAGGCGATTTATCTGACTAGCAAAACAGAAAAATACAACGGAAATAAAAATTCATGAGAACTACAAATTTTGGTATTCCAGCTTCAGCTCCACAAAGAATATCCAAACTTTAAATCAGAGGTATATTTTAATGTAAAGGCCTTACGTGCATGTAACGGTGTTCTGTTTTTAAATCCTTGTACCTTAAGATTTTATAATAAAGATTGTTCAGCTCCAGAACTGAGCAACTTTGTTTTGTTTTTTTTTCTTTGCAAATGTCATCAATATTACATGTGCAGAAAAGTATGGTCTCAATGAGACTGCTGAAATTTGAGAATAGTATGTATGGGACCTGGGCCAGAAGATATACTCTGCAAAGTTATTGAGACATAGCTCAACAGGAGATGATCCACTTATGTGGAAGAGAAAATACAAGTTCCGTGAAAAAATTGAATAAATATTAACATCAATAATCCTGCTGACACAAATTTGGATTTCGAGAATATAACTGAGGTCATAATATGGGCTAGAATACCGAGTATAAGAAAAAATTTGAGACATCTAGCCATAAATAAGAATATTGATCTCATAAACACATCAGAAAATTGGGTAGAAAGAAGTTTGTCAAAAGGACATTTCAGTAACAGAACAGGATGTACAGATGAAAGATAACAGAGGTTATCTGTCTGAAGAAAAGTTCTCTATGTTAAAGAAAACTCACATTAAAATCAGACAGCAATTTCATAGCATCAAAAAGTAACCTCCTTGTATAAGATTTGAGGCCTTAAAATGTGCTAGTCCAAAAGCTGCTCTCCAGCAGGGACTGAAATGTGTTTAACCTTCCTGCAATAAAAGCTAACTCTCCCACTTCCATATAGTTTGCTTACCTCCAGCAAAGCACTGCAAAAAATTAGGAGGTCAGTAAAGAAGAGGAATAAAGCGGCAGCTGTGACATTCAGACCCATAAAGTTTAAAAACCATTTAAGTGTACTAGATTCACATCAGAGTACATATTTATCAATTATCAGGAATTATTTGAGAAAGAAATATGTGTAAAGTCATGTGAATGCCAAACACAATCTTTATTTCACATATAAAGTTATGGTCAGTGGTTTTACCACTACTGCTTTGCGATGAGATCTTGAGGTAGTAATAGCAGTTTCCACAAACGTATCAGCTTTTGTGTGGTAGAAGCTAAAAATAAACAGAATGTTTGGAACTGTTTGGAAAGGAATAAAAAACAAAAAATGTTACGATTAACCATTTCATAAATCCACATGAGCTGCCTTGAATACTGTTTGTGCTTTCTCATCCTGAGAAGAAGAAGGATGATCAGTGTTATTGAATGGCTTCTCTTTAAAGAAGTCTTCAATCTAAAAAAGAGGCAAGTAGGGGAGAACATGAGCCTATAAGGTCATGGGGAGCTAACAAACAAGATTTAACTGTCCACTATCTCATGCAATGCAAGTGTGAGACATAAAAGAAGCTCAGAGGTGCCATATTTCAAACAAGCAGGAGGAACTGGTTCTTCACCCAAAAAAACCTTTTGCTGTGGAATTTCTAGTCAATGGGTGTGCAGATACTGCATTGCTGGACAATTCAACTCTTCTGGGAAGTGGACAAGTTATGGAGGAGAAATTCTTTCAGAGTTTTATTTATAGGGACACTGCTAATCACCCAGGAACTTCTTAAGAACAAGTTGTTGAAGACTAGAAGGGTATTCAGGGGTTGCATCAATAAACACCGTTTTTTTTATCCTTTGCTAGACCTGAGTAGGCCATCACGTTTGGAAACATGATACAGGGCAGCATGGACTTTTGGTCTGACCTTGTATGGATGTTCTTAAGTTTTTTAGATAATTACAAGGGAATGTCTCAGAATTGTCATTTGCAAGAGATGGCAAAAAAAGCCAACAACAGCAACCCAGAAAATGCTTACCCATCTGCCAGCAGTTTTGAGTTTTTCTGTCATTTTGTACTCAAATGGCTTTCTTCCCCTTTCCTGTCAAAAACACTCTAGGCAACTGTCTGGCAGTAAAACTCTGCAATGAAAAACTACTGTATCATCTCCTCAGTTATAACATAAAGAATTGGAAATGCCAGAAGATCTGTTATGCTGCCCAAGCCTTCTGGATTTTAGAGCAAATAATTAAGTAGCATCCTGTGCATTATTACTCACATACTGTTTGTCTCTACAGTCATTGTTAGGCCCACAGGTAACTCTCACATTGTGACTGTTCTAATGTAAGACACGTTACAGCACATTATTGTTGCTCATAGGGGCATGAATCTCTATGCTGTTTTCCTAGTACAGGATTTTAAGCTATGCTGGGCTCGCTGTTTCATGAATCTTCCTTTGCAGCTGTGTCCATCCTTTTACCACCAAGGTCCACCTGAGTAACTCATTAAAGATATTAACAGACAAATGTGGAAACACTAGGTTTGTATGATGTTTCAGGGCTAGTAGGGTGCAGGCCATGATGGTCCACTTCCATGGTCCACTCACTACTCACTACCAAGTAATAGATGAGAGCATACAATACAACATTTCAAAGTGCCACAAGAAAAAAAAGTTCTTTTTCAAATACTAATAAACTTTTTTTTTTTTTTTGAAAGTTGTACTAGAACTCCAGATGTGGCTTCAGTTAAGGTTTTTATTGACATTGAATCCCTCCTTATTCTTTATAAGACTGAAATAAAAGTATAAAGGTAAACACTTTCCCCCCTCCCAGACACTTGAGGAAGTCCCATTTCAGTTTGAAAAGTAGTTTGCTCACTGCAAATTACAGTATGATCCCCTCCTAAACGTAGCATGTGACAAAGGAATGCACCCATTGGAGATGGTGCACTAACAGCCTTATGAGGATCTCCCTGCCAAACTACTGATTTATCGATCAGGGATAAAGGCTTTCTAACACACAGTCTGACATTCAAGTACAGCTTCACTGGATGGAGAAACTATTTTCTGAAAGGGGCATATGGACAACTATCCCTGTAACACATTCAGGATGACACAACGCATGGCATTCACCATGTAGGTTATTGGCTCCTTAACTGAATTACTACATATAGAAACAAGAATGACATTTAGAATTATAGGACAGGATACCTAAGTAACTTGTTTTCTAGCCTTCCAAATACTTCAGTCTTTTAAAATGTATTATCAGTCACGAGATCAGCTGCTTGGAGCCGACCCAGCTCCCGACAGACCGACATCGCGAGCAAAGAGGGGTTTTCGGGAGATTCCTTGCTAGGATAACACTGCAACTAGCGACACTTTACGACTCCCGCCGACATCTCTGTCGCGAGAGGCTGACGTGGCACAGCCGTTGCCGCGGTGACTGCAGCCACCACCCCTCCCTCACTCCTTAAATTCTCACCGGGAGGGCGGAGAGCTAGCTCTCTCACCACAGAGAGCAACACCTACAGCAGCAGAGGAGGCTGCAGAAGCTCCTCTGGGTCCAGGAGCCTCACACGGCAGCTGTAGGAGCAGAGCAAGCAGTCAGGGTTCCTCTGAGGGAAGTACTAGAGACCAGGAGAAGCACGGACATCCTCCCTGACTCTTCAAACAGAATGGTGGGCACTCGTCTCAGAGCTAAAGCTGCTGCTCTGGCCAAGGGGTCTGCACCATCTTCCCCTGTGGTGGCCGATGCCTCCACGCAGACAGAGCTTCAGACAGCAGAGGCAACCGTACAGATCTTGGTGTGTGGGAGGTGCCTGAGCTACTCTCCTGGGGTAGGGATGGGAGACAAGACAGCCTGCAATAGGTGTGCCCAGGTGGACCAGCTCCTATAACAGTGGCCAAATTTCAGGAAGAAGTGGCAAGATTGAGGAGTATCAGGGAGTGTGAGCAGGAGATAGATTGGTGGAGCCACACCCTACCATCCCTGAGGCAAAGGCAGGAGACAGAGGCTCCACAAGAAGCAGAGGATCCCCTCCCCTCTTGCCAGCCAGACAAAGGAAGGGACCTAAAAGAAGGGGGAGAATGGAATGCCGGGGGGGGGGGGGGGGGGGGGGGGG
>WKFP01015563.1:247566-272725 GCA_011057875.1 Pterocles orientalis | reverse complement strand
TATAAGCTAAAAGAGGGTAAATTTAGGTTAGACATTAGGAAGAAATTTTTCACTATGAGGGTGGTGAGGCACTGGAACAGGTTGCCCAGGGAAGCTGTGGATGCCCCATCCCTGGAGGTGTTCAAGACCAGGCTGGATGAGGCTTTGAGCAACCTGGTCTAGTGGGAGGTGTCCCTGCCCATGGCAGGGGGGTTGGAACTTGATGATCTTTAAGGTCCTTTCCAACCCAAACCATTCTATGATTCTATGATTCTATGATTCTATGATTCTATGATCCTTTTCTGCTCACACATCCAGTAACCTCAGACAAACATATTACACCCCAGGAAAAGGGGAGGGCAGGAGATTATTAGTTGGTTCCACATCCACAGGATGTTCCTCCATCTGGGATGGGGGACGGTGAACAAGCAGCTATGTGGTGTTTACTGCTAGCCAGGGTCAAATCACGACAGTCTCAAGTTAACTCTATATAGCAAAACAATCACTGTTAGAGAATTTCTAACTGAAAGTGCAGCAAGTAAAAATGCTGGAAAAAAAGAATGTAGACCCAAGATACAAAACTGAATCATCAGGGAAAAAAAGAAATAGAATGCACGTAGCAGATAAAGCTTTAGCTATAAAGACATGGTAAAACATAAAAAAAAAGTTCAGTATGTACATATTTTAAATATTCCAGGACTAATTGGAGGAGCATATGTTTTTTCTTTCTACAATAGATTGTAATTCATTCAAAAACTAGTCAATACTCAAAACTGAATCTAGTACAAAGTTACTCTACTGGCTTTTGTCCATAACAGCTCGGTCCATATTTATTCATTGATACTGCCCCTCATTAATCAAAATCAAAAGTTTAAATCTTCCACTGTTGCTGATAAATTATTCACCTGTTTTTGGATCAATGGAGAAATATGGTTGCCCCTGAAGAATGCTGTAAACCACTCTAGCGCTGTTTCCATAAGTGGGATCATCAGCATCTGTTGCCTTTACTTGAAGTACATATGCACCTGCAAAGAAAACACAGGTAATCACATTTTCAGTATGGAGCGGTGACCAAGGATCTTTCAGACATATTAGTCCTGGTGCTAGTGGATTCTGCTGTAATTCTTGTTCCACTGGAAACAAGGTGAGAATAAGAGAGTCAATTCTTGCTTGTCCCATGCTAGTAACCATCTAGGTAACAGCTGGGACATAATGGGAAGGAAAAGTGAAGCAGCAAGCCATCAGAAGATATTTATAAACAGTTCATGATTCATGCATGTCCTGGGTTCAGCTGGCATAGAAGCTGGGAGGTGGGCATAGCCAAAAGGATATTCAATACCATGCTGATGTCATGCTCAGGCTATAAGGGGAAGCTAGCTGGGAGAGGGTGAGGGGCTTTGTGAAGTGTCTTGGTGGTGAGAAGTTTCCATTGTATCAGTGTTTTCATTGTATTCTATATTGTCTTATTATTATATTCTCCTTTTTTTCGTGTTGTATTATTAAAATCTGTCACTACCTCAACTCACAAGGTTACACCTTTTCTTTATCCTTTCCCCGATTTTACCCGGAAGGGGAAAGGCAGGTGAGGGAGGGGAGGGAGCGACCGTGTGGGGGCAGCCCTGACCCCAGACAGTGCATTATTTACAAAAACATGTTATCCAACACATATAGGATGGAGGCCTGAAGAACTCAATACTGGATTTTGAAAAAGGAGTATGCCCCATAGTTCTGTGAAACATTGACACCTCTGGATGTAAAATATGTGAGTTGCCTTTAAAACAAGTTTTTTGGTCAAGCAGCCGCTGAATCTGCCAGTAATCCAGTCTCTAAATACCTTAAAAAAACTATGCTTAAGTCTCCTAAATGTGGAATACACATTCTTATTGTAGAATGAAATTAGGTGTTTGGTGCAGCCAGTTGTCTTCAAAATCCACACTTGAGTCTTCTTCCCTTTCTAATACAGCTCAGTAGGAAACAAATGTACCACGGAGGGGGAACCTCCCCTTGATACTCTACTTTCAACCATGGTTATGAACCATACCTAGCGCGGTATCCCTTATACTCCGACCTGAAGGGGACCCATGCCTTGAAGCAAAAGAAATGCACATGAAGACAGAAAACTCACTGTGAATTACAATAGTCTTGCAGAATTGTCTTGTCCCTCCTGCTGGTCGCTAAGAAATTTACCTGCATTTCCCCACTGCCCCATCATGAAAATAGTGTTCAAACTACATTCTCCAGCAAAACAAATGGCCAAATATTTAGGCTTTCCCATCAGCTTTGAAGAATTAATAGTTTCCTATGATCTTCTGTGCAAATGAATGTTGGGATTTGCAATGCTGATTTGGAGTGAGTGAGGGTTAAGACAACCCACATGAGAAACAGCACAGGGAGGACAGCATTTGTTTTAAGAAATGTTCTGCATTTGGAGGTCATCTGACGTTTTTCCAGGAATGTCCATGGAATACTGCAAGCTCTTCAAGACTGCTATTTTTCTGTAATGAAAACTAGCAAGTCTCAAAGGATATTCACAATCTTAATGGACTCGTCTAATTTCTGGGAGCACCTCACTGAGAAATGCTCCATGTGAAAGGTCCTATGACTTAGACAGAAAAGTAACTCATAGCCAAGGTAGCTGTTTAGAAGATTTTTTTTTCAGTGTCCTCCCCTTATCTCTCCATATGAGGATTGACAGTGGTGTTGAAGGATTTGGAATTAACATTGTAAAAATACTTGCTGCATGATTGCTCCTGTTGCACTTGTTTATTGAACAATGGAGAATGAAAAGGTGTTCTATGAGATATTCTATCTCCTGAAGAAGACACAGAAATATAATTGTTATTTGACTAACAATCACTTTTTAAAGTCAATATGCTGATGATGTTTTTAAGCTGAGGGCAAGATTCATTAACATCAATTTCTAAAAGAAATAAAAGATTAGCAATGAATAAATGCATGAAAATAAACCACTGAGATGGATTCAGTTAACTAAAAGCCTGAGGTTACTCTCTTGGTTTTCTGGATTTGAAAGGTGAGGAATGATATGTGTTAAAAGAAGACTAAAATAATTTTCTTTTTCTTATGGAAGATTCATATATACTTTAAGAACTTTTTACCTTTGTATGAGCAGTGTGACTTATCCATTTATTTCTAAAAATATATATAGAATACCAACTCATTTATTTACTATTTTACTCTGTCAAACTAATACCTATAATAAATCTCTTTTTGACTCCTTAGGGTTAAATGACATTTCATTATTATTGTTATAAAAGGGACCCAGGAAAGATAATCTGTATTTAATAGATAAAGAACTATTTATATTTTATCTTACTATGCCTAGCTTTTTATGCACATAGAAGAGTATTTAAGTTCTGCTCAAATCTGGAATAAAAGATAACCCACAACAAAAAGTCATATGCAATGAATAAGATATATCATCATGACACTGAACTAGAGGAATTAATAAATGTATTTCCTCCAGGTGAAATAAAAACAGAAAAAATCTACCCGAAATCCAACAATTCGAATTGATACTGGTACTGTCCCGTGAACCATCCTTACCTCTAAAATGCAGAGACATGGATTTGATGGGTAGACCACTTGGTGGATAAGGAATTTATTTTATTGGAAGAGTTGCAGTCAATGGCTCAACATCCAGGTGGAGACCAGTGACGAGCGAAGCCCTCAGGGGTCCATACTCGGGCCAGTATTATTTAACATCTTTGTCCGGGACATGGATAGTGGGACTGAGTGCACCCTCAGCAAGTCTGCAAATGACACCAAGCTGAGTGGTGTGGATACTCTAGAGGGAAGTGATACTATTCAGAGGGCCCTTGACAGGCTATAGGTGGGCTCATATGAACTTCATGAAGTTAAAGAAGGCCAAATGCAAAGTCCTGCACCTGGGTCAGGACAATCTCAAACAGATGCAGGCTGGGTGATAAGTGGACTGAGAGCAGCCCTGAGGAGAAAGTCTTGGAGGTATTTGTGGATGAAAAACTGAATATGACCTGGCAACATGCGCTTGCAGCCCAGAAAGCTGACCATATCCTGGGCTGCATCAAAAGAAGTGTGACTAGCAGGTCCAGGCAGGTGATTCTCCCCTTCTACTCTGGCCTGGTGAGACCCCACCTGGAGTACTGTGTCCAGCTCGAGTCCTCAGCACAGGAAATACATGGGCCTCTTGGGAGTGGGTCCAGAGAACGGTCATGAAGTTGGGATGGTCACAGGGCTGGAGCACCTCCCCTGTGAGGACAGGCTGAGAGAGTTGGGATTGTTCATCCCCTATTGCATAATTTGTTTCCCAAGCCCTAGCAACAGCAGCTTATAACCATTCAATACCCTTTTTACAGAGCAGTGACCATCTCCTCTTCTTTCCAAAAATCACAAGTGGCTTCTGCTACACCACTAGCTGCAGCTTCCTCCAAGATAAAAATTATTTACCAAAGCAAAGATTTGCTGAAAGTGTGAGCCAGAATGAGTACATTCATGGTGATACCTGAAGTGGAGTTCTATTATCAGACTTCTACCATGCAGGCACATACACTTATGCCAAGTAGCTGCAGCTTGCTTTGCAGCCAAGGGGTGGGCACAGGGAGCCTGGTAGAATGGGTCTGCATGTACCTGTGATGCACGGGTAGGCATGTGAAACACCACAGCTGAATCCATATCTGCGTCTAAGTTCTCAGGCAAAAATATGACTTGCAAGGTGAAGGAAGCAGACAGTGGCTATCAGCGTGTCTGAAAATTTTGCCGTCGACGTAGGTGCCTGATGATCCCCAAGCAGACTAACTCTAAAACTCAAGAGTTTGTCTAAAAATATTAGTTTAGGTATTCTTAGGAACATGCTCCAGGTAATATAAATAATAAAATATAAATAATAAAACTTAGTTTATAAATCACCATTTCTTACTTCTTTTGTGTAATAAGGTGATTTATAAACTAAGTTTTATTAAGATAGACATTCAAAGTCCTATTTTAGCCTGATAAATCGAAGGCACTGAATATGAAAAATAATCCATTTCACAGTGATAGCAGTTTCAACTGTATTAATTGATCTATCAGATCTTTTACAATACACACATAATACGTAAAGCTTATATTCTTATGAGAGGTCAGGCATGTTTTTTAACGTGCCTCCAGTTATTTACTAAGTTAAACACCTACCTCATGTTCTAAACAGGTTTTCTGAAATTGGTTTCTCATCCCTTCAGTATTATCAAGCATTACCCACTGTATGTAACAAGCTTTTTATTTTATTAAAATTTTTTATTAAAAAAAAATTTCCAGGCAATAATGCAGGGCACTACAGCTGTAAATCTTTAATGCACAAAGGTAGTGATGGAGGATCACATTTACTATAGCTCATGACATTTTAATTAAAATATGTATTTACATTACTACATGGAGTAATCAAATGAACAAAAAATACAATATTGTTTGTGTTTGGAAATACCCTATATGACAGTCAGCACTTAAAATGACTTATATTTAAAATTTTTGATGTGCAATCAACACACATTTGATGTAAGACATTATAAAATGCAGA
The DNA here is from genome assembly GCA_011057875.1 of Pterocles orientalis. Taxonomy (NCBI): domain Eukaryota; kingdom Metazoa; phylum Chordata; class Aves; order Pterocliformes; family Pteroclidae; genus Pterocles; species Pterocles orientalis. The sequence continues at coordinate 267,195 of WKFP01015563.1, read as the reverse complement.
AGAATGGAATGATGTGCTTAAGTAGTTATTTATGTTTTAGAAATAAAAGAAAAATAATGTTAAACCATTCATATAGCTCAAGGAAATGATATGGAATTTTAATTAAGATTACATTTTCTTTAAAGTAATATAGACAATATTCCAGACAAAGATATTGTAAATAGTTGCTTTAATCATAGCAAGCATATTGGCCTGAATTTTTCTCTGGCGAAAGTCCAAAGGCAATCTGGCAATAACTACAAATAGAATGGGGCCCAAGACCTTTTATCTCGTTGGCCAAACTGACTATAATAGCACCAAAAATGCCACATAGTTTCTATGAGAATGACTGGAGAGAATGATAGAAAGCCTAAGTTTATCCTGTAATGAGAAAGTTTATTAAATAGACAAGAATGTTTATGAAATTACTTCTAGAACTATTAAAATTTTTTTCTTACAATCTTTCATTAGTAAAAATGCTACTTTGTTAAAATCAAAAGAATTTCTGAAAGAAGAGCAGTATTCATTAAATCTCTTTCCATCCAAAAAGTACTAGATATTTCAACATTTTCTGGTGCACCCAGTTTGATATTTTCAACGTGCTTATGAATGACCAGTCAAAATTTATTAAAAAAGTTGCTCAAAATTTCAGACAATCCCCATTTTCAAAACAGAAGATTTATTTTATTGATTTTTTCCTGATTTCTTTCTGATTTTTTTCAGATAAAATACTAAAATATTGACCTTTTTTTACTCTTTCAGCCTGGAAATAAGTTTTGCCATCACTGAAGCGTAGGTGGAGTATCTTGCTGCCTGTGGAGCTATTGTTGGCTTCCAAAGAAACCAAACAGGAAATCTTAATTTCTTATATTTAGTTCATTGAACTGAAGGGCATGACCAAGAACTCACAAAACTCAACTGGGACTACATAAATTGGTTATTTCACTGTAGAGGAAAATAAGAGGATTCAAGTCTAGAAGAATAAGATAACAGACTTATTTAGACATGAATCCTGCAGAAATAATGCATAGTCAATAGAATTGCAAAGAGGAACGAAAAAGGAGGTTGGAATATGTCAAATCTTTTCTCATTAAGATCAGCTTTCACTAGGTCTGCAAATCCCATTAAGCTTGGTAATAAATGCCAACATTCAGTTAAGTAGTGGCAATGCGTTATTTTCCACAGAAAGTGAGGGGGATCTGCTTTGAGGTTTTGAAGAGGAAGAATGAGCTAGATGGGAGCAATAAGGTTTGGGGGTAGTAAAGAAGGGAAGGGAAACTACAAATGAGAGCAGGACTTCAGCATGTCATAAGTGTTCCACAGGCTCTGGCTGGAGCCTCTCCCCACTCCACATAGATCAGAGGTTCAGTCAGAGCAGGTCGCTCAGGCCCTTGTCCAGACAAATTTTGAGGATCTCCACTGACAGAGATCCCACAACCTTTTTGGATGCTCCTATGGGATCCTGCCAAGCACATTCCTGAACAAGCTCAAGTCTCATCTTTTGAAGCCCAGGGCTGTGATTTTACCATTTGTCACGTTCACTTTTTTCCCTGTCTTTTGTTAGTAGGAAATGAATAAAAGACATATGTGAACTTGAATGAAATTTACTTTTTGTAATGGACTATCAGGGTAGCTTTACTCATGGTGACTAAAGATTGAATACCAAATCTTCTGCCATAAGCTTTCTTTTTATTTTCTTTTTATATTTTTTTCCCCCAGCATAGTTTTCTCATAGAGTTAGAAGAGCTGTCATCACCTTGCTGTACAACCTCTCCACACCACATGTATGATTTTGTGGTTTTGCCACTGTGCTGGGAGATGTTGGTGTCTAGTACCTTTGTAACAAATTAGATGATTGTGCAAATATTTTTTATATGGGCAGGAGGAAGGCATAGAAACTCACTACTTTGCACAATATTCTTCCCAAACCATTCCCAGAATAGCACCTTGGCAACTTGAACAATGTCCATCCTCTTTTCAGAATTCAAGTGAAAACCTAATCAACATCTACCTTTCTTGTGTTTCTTTTTCTTTTTTTAGGGTTAAAAAAAAAAAAAAAGAAGAGTTAATTTATGACTCACTGCAGCACTACATTGCAATTCAGATCAGGAGTTCCAGTCTCAATAAATATTCTTCTGACCTGCCACTGGCAGTTTTAGCAGAGCTCCAGTACTGGGAGAACATGTGCATCTGTAAAGAGAGATGCTGACATTGCCCTTTTGGGGATTATTTTTTATAGAAGAAATTACCAATAATATCTTTTGAAGATATACTCCTGACGCTGACTCCCACTAAAGTAATGTGAGGAAGGCACATTTTACTTGGAAAAGCCAGTTTCCAGTTTGTGTATTCACAGCTATGCAGCCCTGATAATAACACAAGCTTGCTGGCCCCATCAATATCTTGAATATTAGACAACATCAGGGAAGGACACTTTTCTCCTGTTTTGCATTCCAGACATCACACTGAACATATATACGTTTTTCTCTCAGCTGTCAGAAGCAGCCATGTCCACAAAAGCATTCCCTCTTGTAATTGATGAAGAATGGCAGCTTTTTGATAACACTTTTTGCTGTGCTGGTAGTTAAAAGCAGCTGTTGCAAGTCTCAGCATTTAGTGCATAATCACACCTGTTTCTAGTATCTTCAGAATAACATTTGGGTTACAGTGGCGACAATCAAGGGAGTAAGCTGGCTTTGTTAAACTGAACCACATACACACTGATTTCACCCGGAAAACAGTACTTTAAGTGTTCAGGGTTTTTTCCTGGTAAACTGGATAACATGACATTGTGAAGTAAAAAGACATCTTTTTTCTTCTTTATGCCATAAATGTAGAACTACGATTTTAGAAAGAGTCAGCATTTTATTGCCCACAATGTTTTTGTCTCTCCGTCTTTCTTGTTAATTAATTAATAGATGCATTTCTCCTGGCCACCCCTGTCTCCCTCATGGATGATGAGGGTAAAGAGGGGAAACCTACAGCTGTGGGTTTTTAGATAATTATTTAGCTTGGAAATCAGCAAAACAATTATTTTCTTTTCCTTTTTTTTTTTTTCTCCTACCCTCATCTGTTGGGGTCAGACAGAGTCAAGCCACTAAGGGCACACAATCTGGCTAAGCTAATAATGACTCTCTTAGCAGTGAATATTCATTTAATTAATTTATTTTTATTAATTTAGGCTATTTATTTATTTATCAAGACATCCAGCTGCTTACACAGTCCCAAGGCTGTGATAATGTTTACAGAGGTTGCACTTCTGAAGAAAACAAGGCGCCTGAAATAGCAACTAATGGTCTATACCCAAAATGAACATAAAGGAGTAGCCTAGTAAAGTAACTGCTGGAAATAATGTACAAGGAGCAGCACAAGAACCAATTAGCAAATACTAAGCTTAATATCCATCCATTTGAAAAATACATCTCCTGAGAGTGGCTTTTCCTTTCACTTTTCAAGTCTGTGGACTGTTTTTCTCTTACCAGTGTGACAGAAGAGCCTCTCATATATATGAAATAGAAAAAAATTGGCTTTGACTTTTGTTTTTATCATTTTTTATCATCTTTATAACCTGATAACTTTTTAGGCTATGACTCAACAGGGACTTAATTTTGCCAGCATACCCATCATGGTTAGGATGTGAGAGATAGAAATAAGCAGTATGCCCTCTAACAATGATAGCTATGCTGGCAAAACCCCCCCTGTAGATGTCTCTCTGCTGATAAAAGCATACTTTCATTGGTTTAGTTTACATTTTGCAGGGAGATGGTGTACGCTCTATTAGAAGAAAGAACCTTTCTGATATCAAATGCTATGTCTGAACCAGAAGACTTTGCCAAAAACACTGTATGAAATTAGATGTGCCCTGGGAAGGAAATATTTTCTTCAATGGAATTGTGAAATAATAGATGTTAGCCATAACTGATGCACTGAAATCTTAAGGGTTTGAGGACAAAAGAGTCAACCCCAGAATAACAGCACATAGCTTCCTACATCAACATCCACCTACATTAACCTTTAGAGGTGATTTCTGCCTTACTAAGCATATCACTGTTTCAAGATACTGCAGGAAGAGTTTTTCTCAGCACCAGGAAAGGCAGTGACTGAGGCAGAAGACTGGAACAAGGAGATCTTGCCCTGTTCTTACTGACCAGACTGTTGGTCAACAAAGTATTTCACTATTTCTTAGATTCTCCATGATTAAAAGTAAACACAAAGCTGTTCTGAGACAGTTCAACATGCAATGATTTTTGGTGCTCTGCAGTGTGGTGATAATAGAAAGGTCTTCTATTATGATATAATAGTAGAAATAATTTAAAAATTTAGCATTGGGCAGAACATCGGACTATCCCAATCTAAGACACATAAAGCAGTATATCTCATTCTTCAAATTATTTAAAGTCATATCTTTGAAGGAATTATGGACTACAGTCAAGAAGTCAAACAACAATCTTAAGAGCTGACAGGATTACAAAATATTGCTTACTTGGGACGATACTTTATAGTATTTTAGAAGGCATTTTTTAATTTATGGCTGTGCAAATACCTGGTTTTCTTTTTGTCTTGTTAAAACCTGAAAGACAAAGCTTGAATTTTGGAACAAACAAAAAAATCTTGAGCAAAAAAATGATTTTATGTTAATTTTATCCATTTCAATACACGTAAAACATTTCAGTTTTGAGCATGGTAAACAGGCAAGAGCAAGAAAGCTTTTGTTTCCAGGTCAGCAAGAGGAATGGAACTGTGAGAGTTCTCAATGCAGCTGCCTTTTTTGGCCTAAGGAAGTTCAAATTTGTACTGTCCACATTTCTGGGAAATTTTGTATGTGTGACTCCTTATGAACTTCCACATTTCATTTATTTAATTATTCACAAGGCCTTTTTTCTAAGTGTCCTGGGTCCAGCTGGGATAGAGTTAATTCCTCACAGAAGCTGGTATAGCCAAGACGTCATACCCGGGTCTTGGGGGCTGGTGCCGGTTGGTTTTGTGAAGCTCCTGGTGGTGAGATATTGTATCAGTGTTTCCATTGTATTTTATACCTTGTCTTATTGTTATATTCTCTTTCCTTTTGTTTTCCTTGTGTGGTGCTATTAAAAATCTGTCATCTCAACTCACGAGGTTCCATTTTTTTTTTTTCTTTTCTCCTGCCCTTTCCCATCTTACTGGGAGGGGAGGGGGAAGATAGCTTCCTGACTCTTATGCAATGTCACTCTTTCTCCTTCTCAGTTTCTTCTGTACAAGCACTGCTGATCAATGAAAATCTAAGTGTTTTCAGCAACATGAAACAATATTAACAAGTGAACCTGAAAGACATCCATTTACCTACAACTGTTGGAATAAGGCCAGTGCTAGCAGTGAAACAGAAACAAGTTGGGTCTTTAACATAAATTGGACTATTGCATTAAAACCTTTCTAGAACATTTTTGTGTGTATAATAAGCTAACTAGCAAACAGTTTCAAGATATCCGCAACTGAGCTTTTGAGTGAATGAACTCTTCACAAACACACAAAAAAAGCCTTTAGTAACACTCTTGTCCTTTGTGACTCAGTTTTAATCTCTTAAGAGAGATTCAAGGCATTGCTGTGATTCCAGCATAAACCACTACTGTGGAAAGTAAGAAATGTGATGGAGGATATAGGGGGAGGGGACAGGATGTTGAAGTACTGGATGAAACCTGCTCCTCCTCTGTTTAGAGAAGACTGCTACTCTAAGATTATTTTAAAATTAGTACCATTTTCATCAGTGTCCTAATTATGGGTGCTGAAGTTTTATGATTTAACTTCAGGCACTTGTGATTTCAATCTCAACACTCTAAAAGTTAATGTACCCGCTCACGCCAAAATGCAGACAGTGTTCATCTATCAATTAAATCTTCATTCATCCTGTGTCTAAAAATTAATGCCTGAATCCTCATGGGATAGCCTGTGTTATTGACTGAGTGGGTTGTGGCTGCAAAACTTCAAACTGGAATTACACCCGATCTGGTGACGAGTCCTGGTGTCATTCTAGGTGATACCGAAGGCTGTATTCACATATGTGCCAGCTTTCCCTGTGTGTCAAGGGTAAATCAAAAGCCCAGACCTCCACTCTTAAAACTCCTTCTTTTAGCCATGAACAGTAAACAAAACTTTCTCATAAACTAGGTAGAAGAGTGTATCTTCTGGCAAAATGTAACTATACTCCTTATCTTTTTCCCAGTTAAGAATATATCAGCTCCTGTTATTCTGCACTTCCCATTGTAAAGCCTTGTTTGGGAAAGATAAAATCCTGTTAATCCTAAAATTAGTAATAAAGCTCTCATTACTTTGGATAGTGAAGGACCATACGTTTAGATATCCCTGGGTTTTTTGAAATTTGAAATCCCCCTAGCTCTATCACTCTAGACAAAAACAGATGTTTCCTGTCATGTTGATACTTATCCAGAAAAATGGGATTAAAATAAAAATTTTCAAACTTGATTTTGTGAGCTACTGACTGATTTTGAGCAGCCTTTTTTCTCTTGGAAATATTGACTCAAAACATTGCTTGCGTGATTCTGCAACCATTCTTCACATCATTAACAATGTAGACAATACATTCTATATCCAAAATACATGATAGAACTCTTTGGGAACTCAAAATGTAAAACCTGTCACCTCACAGAGATACATCTGATTATCAATGTATACAAGAAATCCAACTTCAAAATAATTTAGTCCCTTTTGCAAAGTAGCATGCCTTTGAGAAGTAGCATTAAACACATTTTAAAAAAAATACATTTAATTTCAGAAGCATATAAGAAGCTTTTATGTGTGGGGTTTTTTTTACAGGAATCATTTCTCTGACTTACTAGATCAGCTTGTAGATTTTTAGCACTTCCGAAAACATGGCAGTCAGGGTTCATTTACTAAATCCACTTGAAACTGACTCATACCACGGTTAAAGGTTTTAAGAAATGTACCCCGACCTGTAAGAGTATCACAGATGCTAGAGGAGACAAACAAAAAATCCCAAACCTTTAATAATTTTGTATTTATGTCCTAAATCTAAATATTTTTAGCATCATTTTCTTCCCCAGGAGTCACAATCACATTTGTCAACTTAACTGATCCCTGAAATGAGATACAAATTATTCAACAGTATGATAAAAATAACAAGCTTCAGGCATAAGACAGCAGTTGTGGTTTTGTTTTATTAACTACTAGAGACCTATGGCAAATGAGTTCATTCTGAATATTACATAGGATCATACTGTAGTTAAGCAGCCCTTCATTCCTGCATCAGAATACCTTTGGGGTTTTTGTTTGTTTGTTTGTTTGGGGTTGTTTTGTTGTGGTTTGGTTTTTTTTTTTGAGGGGGGGGTTGTTTTGTTTTGTTTTTTGGGGTTTTTTTACAGGTCTGGACACATTGCAGCTGCAGTAAGAGGTGCTCAAACTTCCGGCATCTGAAAGCAATAAGTCCTCAGTTTTCCTCTCAAACTTATAAAGGCTTCTGGTCATGGGACAAGTTACTGTCTAACAGCAAAACCGAACCCAAACAATAACATTGCCAGATCTTCCATCCAGCTGCTAAAATATTCTCTCCTCTTTAGAGAACAGTGATACCTTACCTAGACTGACTGCAGGCCTTCTTCTTGGCTGCTGAGAAGATTTGTACCTTTTGTAATTTCCAGAGACCACAGTCTCCAACTGCCATATTCCCATTCCTATAGACTCTAGCTGTCAAGTCATACATAGCAAAGTGGAAGAACACAGCAGGGCATAAGCAACCAGGAGGTTCCTGGAGTGCATTGATAATTTCCTTCTTCAAGTGCTAGAGGACCTAGTAAGGAGAGGTGCCATGATGAACATTGTTCTCACCAACAAGGAAGGGCTGGTGGGGAATACAATGGGCTGCAACGGCCATGAGATGGTGGAGTTCAAGATCCATAGGGCAGTGAGGAGAGCTCACTGGAGGGAAGAGGGGCCCAAGAAAGATGGCTAATATTCAAGGATCAGTTCCTCCAGGCTCAGGAGTGAGGCATTCCAACAAAGAGGAAGTCAGGCAAAAATGCCAGAAGGCCTGTGCGGATGAACAAGGAACTTCTAGACAAACACAAAAAGGAAGCCTACGGAGGGTGGAAGCAAGGACAGGTAACCTGGGAGGAATAGAGAGAAATTGTACGAGCAGCCAGGGATCAGATTAGGAAAGCTAAAGCCCCAAGTTGGGAGGGTTAGAAGGCTGGAGCACCTCCCCTATGAGGACAGGCTGAGAGTGTTGGGTTTGTTCAGCCTGGAGAAGAGAAGGCTCCAAGGAGACCTTATAGCAGCCTTCCAGTACTTAAAGGGGTTCTACAGGAGAGATGGGGAGGCACTCTTGATCAAGGAGTGTAGTGAGAGGACAAAGGGTAACAGTTTTAAGATGAAAGACGGCAGATTTAGATCAGACATTAGGAAGAATTTTTTTCCTGCGAGGGTGGTGAGACACTGGAACAGGTTGCCCAGGGAAGCTGTGGATGCCCCATCCCTGGAGGTGTTCAAGACCAGGCTGGATGAGGCTTTGAGCAACCTGGTCTAGTGGGAGGTGTCCCTACCCATGGCAGGGGAGTTGAAAATAGATGATCTTTAAAAAAAGTCCCAAATTTGTATATTGTTTTGATTTCCTGTACTGTTACTGTGTTCAGAAATATTTATTTCATAGAATTATAGAAACATTTCTTTACATGCTGCTTATAGCTCTGAACAGATAGTTCAAGTAAACAATAAGCTGTTTTAGTTTCTGAGCTATTTTCTTTGTTCTCTTTAATATTCACGTGACATTTATTGTGCAAGAAATAACCATAAGCTTCCACAATGGACAATTGTGACAATGATATTTTTAGTCATTATTACCTTTTATCTCCTCTTATTTAATTTTTAGCACTTCTTGCAAAATATTCAGTTTTATGATAAAGGAACAACCTCTAAATTGTGACTGTAATTTCCACTAGAATTTTTTTTCCATATTTTCCAAAGATAAAATCCACTAGATGGTGCCATTCTCCTAGCAGGATAGAGAATTTGGTCCATGAAAACTCTCAAATTCTTATTTTTTATTTATTTACACAATTGCTAGAAAAGCTAGAAAAGAAACTGTAAGTTTCTCAGCTTTTTTAGGCTAATGATCCCCTAGCCAGAAAAAGGAAAATTGGTAATAACTTCAGATTTCAAATTTTAAAAAGTAAAACTAGTAAGAAAAATAAGTCATACTAGTTCCTAGGTATATGGGGACCAAGTCAAATCTACTGAAGCTGACTGATTTTTTTCACCTCAGTGCTGGTTTCTACAACAGATTGTCTTAGTACACTTCTAGAACACCTCTTGTCTTTTGAAATTGGACTAAAACGACAGGAACCACAACAGTGTTGAAAAATTGATACAGGTATTATGGCACTAATTCAAAATTTTACTGAATACTGACTTCTACCTCCAGTATGTTTGTTCTTATTGACTGTGGTTCTTTTCCATATCTCAGATTTTGGGAAGTATGAAAGCACTCAAAGACTTTTTTTTTTTTTTTTAATTTGCCTTCAATGGAATTAGTTGCTGCCTCTAGACTGTGATGCAGAGACTGACTTATGCCTTCATTATTCCTCCTTTTCATTGAAGGAATGCACTTAATTAAAGACCAGGGGCAGTGCAAGAAAGGTTAAGCAGGAGAACCCTTGAAGTAAGTCCTCTGTCAACACAGACGGAATGGAAGATGTCAGATAGCTTGACTTGGAACATTATGGTCATTATGATACTCTGAACCAGACTTTAATTTTGAGAAATCCTTTGTCTTATGCCAATGCCCTTGTGACGAGATAACCATCTCTTTATTCAGAGTTTCTATAACAAGAGAAAATTCTGTGGTTTAGACCAAAATAAAGCCATTAAAGTTACCTATTTTTACCTTTTTTCAATTTCCTGACTTGTTACTGGCTATGATTAATGAGTGATGTTCATAGGGATTGTGGTACGAACAACCAAGGAATTCTGACAGAAAGCCATACATGCTAAGGACTCCATACAGATGTTACTGATGACCTGGGGCAGGACTCACTGAAAGGGATACATCCATCAACAGCATTGCAAGTAGATATCTGAAACTACATGTTTATTTAAAGGTTTCCCCCCCAGTATTAGTACACTTTATTTTCTTACTTGGCTTCAACAATCATGGCCATTAGAATGACGTCATTTTAATGACGCCTCATTTTTCACCCCTTTCACTTCCTGATTATAATGCACTGAAAGAAACATTTATATTCCCATCATGACAAGGAAATATTGAAACAAGTATGGAATAATTTCTTCTTTTTGTTCTCTCACCCCCTTGTAATAAGAAATTTGTGACTTCTTATATAAGAAACTATGGAACAGATTAAATTATCCCTTTTTTAGTATAGTAAGCAAGAAAGCTATGTGACAGTAGGACAGATTTACTTACATGCAAGCTCATGAAAGGAAAACTGAAAACTATGGGTGTGTTTGCATTATTGCTACGTAAGTCATACGCTAGCTAGAAAAACACTTCTAGTCAGACCTGAGCCCTAGTTTGAAAGCAGAAGCATGAAATGATGAGCTTTCAAAATCCTTGGTCCCTTACATATGAAACATAGGAACTGCACAGTCTGTACCACTGTTTATTAAACCACATAGGGCTGTTCACAGTTTTTTGCAGGATAAAGAATTACAAATACCACCTCTTAGAGCACTAAGGAAACAAGCTATTCCTCCAACATAAATCCTGTAAAGCACCCTGCCACCTTTGTAAACTCAGCACACCCCATCCACCTTTGCACTAAGCTAGTTTAATTGTATGTTAGTAAAGCAAGCAACTGAAAAGATTTCCTCCTTTTGATACAATGAAGTTTTTTCTACAGATGCAATCCCTCTTCACCAAATATGAAGTCAGAGGTTCTGTTCTAGGTAATTTATTGTGGTTTCTCAGGGCTCAGGGTTTGGCAAAGACAAAGCTCATGCAATTATCTCTACAGCTGATTGTTGGCACACTTGTTTTATTTTGCTTAGTACACAGAAGAGAAAACTATTGATTTATCTTTGGCAAGCTACAGGTATGCCACCATACGGTATTTGAGAAAGCCTTACCAAATCACACTTTCACATATGTACATTTAACAACACACTTCCGTCTCTACCACAGGAAAAAGAAAGACATCTGTAAGAGATATCAGGACTGCAGAAAGGCTGGGAAGCCTTTCATCCCTCCTTTTCAGTACGTTTCTAGGTCTAATTCCCAGTCACTCCCACTCACTTCCCAGGGATAAAGCTCTGGGTCTGCTGACCAGTAGCTATTAGCACCCTATTGCAGAGCCACTCTGAGGACAGAAAAACAGGCAGCTACTCAGGACAACAGAGCACAAGGAGTGGCAAACAGTCATGGCCTGCAACCTGCTGCATTCGCTGCCCATTTGGTCAGCAGTTTCTGTCCTCTGTTGTTTCTGTGTGTGCTTTATTGGGTGGCACCCGCACTGGCCTCCTGAGCAATACAGGAATTTCAGCTTGCAGGACGTATAGAGCAGCTGGCTATTGCAAAAGGGCTAACTGAATAAAGCCTCCTCAGATGTTACCCAGGAACTAAATGGACAGGTCTTTACTTTCTTCCCAGTACTCTGCAGTCATTAGCCAATACCAAAAAGTACTGCACAACTTAAATATCATTAAAAAAATAGTTATATGCTGAATATGTCTTAAAGTTTCATTTAAAAACACCAAAGCAATTATAAGAGTCTGAGCCTAACTTTATGTTAAATTTAAAGATACTTCACTCCTGCACTTGACTTTATTTTTATTTTCTCTTTAATCAGTGCAATCTGAATTTTGTCAAACCAAAAGTAAACACAAAAGACAATCTACCAAACATGTCATGTGCTGTGCCTCTTTTCTCTTAGAGCTTACTTCACAGGCTGAGCAAGAATTTTTGCTTTCAGTTCCTTGAATTTTTAGGTCATTATATGATTATATGCCACTTCAGTTTCCTTTTGTTGTTACAAATTTGATTTTAAAAATTCTCTAGGCAAAATTCTGTCCTCAGTTACACACATGCAGCCCCACTGAAGTCACTAATTACCATTTGATCAGATAAGAAACTTAGACAAGAATGAGAGCAATGGCAGGAACAAAAAGGACTCAGAGCACAAAATAATAGGCAGACTAGCGGAGATAATTTAATAATACAGACATAACTGCAGCTGAATGTGAATTTTCTCTTCTTCCTTTGATTTTGTGAGTTAACATCCATTTAAGATCAGTGACGTACATGTTTTGTCAGTTGCATTTAAAAGACAAAGGGAAAACTGTGTTTAGTTATAATTACATTTATAAAGACCATACTGGGTTTTAAGTTTTTACTATTGTTATTTCTGGAGGGTACTAAATACTCTCAGACCAGAAGGATGGAAGGTCAGTTAAAACACTAGACAGGCCAAAACCCAAACCACAGGAGTATAATCTCCACAAACAGCAGAAGTAACAGTGGAAGCAGTGATACAGACAGATTACATGCATTGCTTCCACGACCTCCTCTATCCCTGAACTAACTTACCTAAAACTACCCAGGTAGTTAGGTCTATATAGCTCAATGTCTTCCTGCACTGTGGTGAACGACAGCTTGGTTAGATTGTAAAAGCAGAAAAGCCACAGCATCAACATAAGCAAACCCAGGCAGAGAGCACACTGCTTTGGTTAAACTACTTTTGATGTCCACACTCGTTTCTTAACATTGTCTTACACCACAGACGAACAACCACAGCACCACCCTGCAGTGGTTTATTCACAGGGTTAACAGCAGGTACAGTGTGAACAGCCTGGGCAGCACAGCCCCATATCTAATCCTGCACCTTGCAATCAGGAGACATTGCGCCTTTAGCTGTTCCCATCCATGTACTTCCACACTCTCATTTATCACCTTCTCTAGGTCAGACCTTGCACAGCCGAGTTGCCAGAACGCTGGCTAGAAACTCTCTGCACCTGAACCCACTGCAATGTTCTCCAGCCCTGCTCAAACTGACTTCAGCTCGAGCAGGCTTCAGCAGCAGCAGCTCAAGCCAAGACAGATAGATGATTTACCCCTAACCCAGATGAAGAGTGTTCATGCGATTCTTTCTGCTTGCTCAAATGTGGGGATGGTACTTCTGAGAAACATTTTAAAACACCACATTTATTTTTGCAGCAATTGCCTGACTATGGCCTTAAAACAAACATTCAAAAATGCTATCAGGAGCACAACTGCATTGGCTGACCAGAATATATTAAAACTCTCACAACTCACACAAGGTTTACAAAGCCGTATTTTCAGAGGTTAGTATCATGCACCTGGCATCAGTGACCACTAAGATTAAAAACTTCAAAAGCATTTTGTCATACATACTGTAACTGTATAATAATATATTTTCACTAGTCATGGGTGAATTTCAAGAATTTCAGAGTTCTGATTTCAATCAGATAAAGACTTGGGAGTCTTAAAGCTAATAATTTTTTTCCTAGATCTGTTGAGTCTGTAAAATTGAATTTGAAAACCCACGAGAGAAGACTCTTTCAAGTAGGTTTCTAATACTCTGCATGCAGTTGGCCAGGAAAAACTGCAAAACCCTTCTGTTTATGATTTCTCAGAATTTTTGACACCACTTTCCATTAGAAAATGAGGTGAACACGTGTATGATTTTTTTTTCTTCTTTAAAACATGAGATATAAATAGCATTTCCCTGCCATATTTCCTTGCTTTTCCACTGGCTGCAGCATGACTAAGCAGCAGTTTAGCAGACATCCTACATATTCACCAATTAACAATTCTCAATCATACAAGATCTTCAAAGATAACACTGTCTGAAATACTTCTTCCAAGGCATATCAAAATAGAGAGCAATGTACAAGAAAGAACATGGAGTAAGCCTCACATGGATTGTGAAAATCTGTTATAATTCAAGTATCACACAAATAATGACTTAATCATGTTTTAGTTATTTTTCCTTACAGTTAGGTTGTAAAGATGTGTTCACAACCTCCTCAAAAAAAAACCCATTCTGATTCACAAAGGCTGCCTCAAGATTTCAAGTTTATCTTTAGTTCCCCAAGTTACATAATTTACAAATTCTTACATCATATGTGACTTAAGTTTGGTACATAGCCATTTTGTAAAACTATTTTCAAACAAATTAAATAATTGTATTTAAAAAATGATGATACAGTAGGAAGATGATACCTGAATACTGACTTTGTTAAAACTGTTGAAACACAAGTGATTTCAGGACACTGTACTGTAAATCTAAGAGGTTTCACATGAGCTATGATAATTTATTTTTTTTTTATTCTCTGTGAGATCAGGCTTGGAAAGGTGGAGGAATAATATGGGAACTTTTTAATTAAAATCATCATTGTTTGGAATGGTGTGAAAAATACATCAGCATTTATGGCAAATGAAGCACGGAACACTGCACTGTGAACATGATGGCCAAATTGCTGGATAAGTGAGTATCCTGCCTCGAAATCTTTTCAATGTCAGATGTAGCTAAACACCTAGAAGTATGGCTCTACTGTGAAAAGAATCTGTCAAAAAATAAGTGTTTCTCACTGCAGAGATCTGCTTCTTGTGTTTACTCATGTGACTGAAAACATCAGACTCTATTCCAGCTAGTTACATTCATTTGATCTGCAAGGCTGGCTACATAGACATGATTGAATGTGCTTACTTATGTCTCTGGCAGCATGAACATAATTGTTAATTAGTTTCCAAGAATAAAATCTTAATTGCTGATAAAGATTCAGTATCAAAGCGCAAGTGAGTAGTTTTGTTCATGACAGCACTTGGGTAACGTGAGTTCAATATGTCTAGGCTTCAGACTACAACAAGCACTGTGAATGTTTAGTACCTTAGATTAGAGCTGCAATAAGAGTGCTTGAGATTGCTTCATATTTTAGAAACTGTGAACAAAAAAAAGGCATTTCAAATGCTCACTGTGAAGAAAAATTGAGAAGAAACATTAGAAAGACAAACTATGGGAAGCCAAAAAAGAAAACTTCCTTCCATATCCACCCCAAGCTGGCAGTACATCTGCTCAGTGCCCGCCATCTGGGTGTGTCTAATTAGAGACTACCTGGAATGGGCTCTCAGAGAGCTATTACAGAAACAGCTCCACAGCAGATGCCACTTCGGTCCCTAAGGGCTGAAAGATAAGGCTGCAAGAACAAGAGGATCACTGAACAATGGGAATATCCCATCACCTTATGTAGTAGTTCCATACAGCAAAATGGCTCCAGAAGAGCTACATCTTGCTTGCACTTGGAATTTACATGAAATCCAACAGGGAGTAATGATTACACAGGCCAACAAGTACAAAGATAGTGAAACAACACACTGAGACATAAACAACACATGCGGTCCCATACTGATACTTCTGATGCACCACAGTTTAGACTGATGTGCTATGGATTTCTCTTTTTTTGGTTCTTTTTCTGGAGGGGGGCTTTTTTTTCATTTAAAAATTATTATTTTCAGTTTTTAATATCAACTCCATTTCAAATTGTATTCAGCTGAAATTTAAAACAGGACTTTTCTGTTTACTTTCCCACACTCTGGCCAAAAAATCCTCTTAAAGATAATTTTCAGGAGTTAAACAAATTACAGAACAGCATCAGGGGAAAAAAAGTGTTATCTTTCTCTTTTTCTAGCTTTTCTTTCCTGCAAAAGTATCACACTTGCCTACATAGCACTTAGTGCTTTCCACAGATTGAAAGACAATACTCAGCATCTTTAGATAACTCACACTGTTGAAAAACAAATGCAACTTCAGTTTTAGTGGAAGGAACAACATCTGACGGGAGCTGACTGCGGGGTTCTTCACAGCCTGGCTTCCAAACACTTCTGCTCTTTGGCCTCCACAGCAGCCTATGTAGCGCCTGGAGCTGGCTGTGAATAGATGCTCCCAGGTAACACACCTTTTGAGCTGACACCAGATGTGAACAGGTCCTCTGTAAACATCTGTAGGAGCAGTGGCCAGTTGCAGTCCCCTTGGCCAGAAAATCACTCACTCCATTTTACTTGAATCTTTTGCATTTGAGCATTATAATTTTCTGGCATAAGATGTGATCTGAATACGTTGTAATATAATCCATTATGGAATTGTAAATATTAAGGATGTTTTTACCTACAGCAATGACAATATTAACTATATTCTTAGGAAGAAAAACACATTCCTCCTTCAGGTTAGGCTAATTTAAATTAGAATTCAATGCAGCTTCTCAGTATTATCACCTGTCTTTTACAGGCTCAGTGGGCTTTTAGGCATAGAAAGGTGATTTGTCAGGGTCTTACTGTTAGCTTAATAAACTTGTGAATTAGTGAAAAGCACTGTAGTCAGTAAATTTGAAGATGGTTGGAGAAAAGTAGCCTCAGCTTTGACCCTACACTGCGCATCCACCCAGTGTCACGAGAGTGATCAGAGCTCAGCAGTCTAATGACAAATGCGCATTAAACCGGTTGGGACCAGAGACACATAGACAAAACACTGAGTGGCTTGCAAACCACTTGGCTATGCTTGTACTTGTAAAATACTCAAGGCACATGGGAAAAAGGGTGCAATTCTATGCCTCTCATAGAGGAAAAGAAACCCTGTTTTATCTGCTGCTATTTGTCATGTGAGAGACTAAAAATATTGGGAAATTTCTATGAAAAAACCCTAAATCTTAGAAATATTTCATATTTATGAACATTTTAGCTGTGTTTACAGATCTGCAATTACATGCTTCTTGCACACCGACATCTGAGATGAAAGGCTGTTTACACTTCTATGGGAAACTCTACTGTTAAAAAGATCTTGATATGCACAACACACAGCATGCAGCCTCCAAGCCGATCTCGGATATAGTTCTTAGTGCACAGCTGAGTCTGCACAGAAGTTTGTAATAGCCATGTTGCGAAAGAGAATCAATCTTCAACTAAGATTGTAATTATAAACATTTTAAATGTTAAAACATTTTTAAAAGACTTTGCAAAGGGTTTTGACCTTGGGAACACAATCCTAAACACAATTTGAATTTTGGAGGGTAGACAAATCACTGAAAAATTGAGGTTCAGCTTAATCAAAGATATTCCAAAATTTGTGCGGAACAGATTCACCACAAACTTCTCCAAAATAATACTTAGAAAGGTGAAAGCATTTTCTTTTGAAACTTTCATGCTTTTATTCCAAAATGAAACAAATTTTTAGGTCATTCTGATCTTTCAGGTCAGTGAAAGACCTAAAGAAAAACAGTTGCTTGTACAGACATATTTGTATGTCATAACACTTATTTGCATGGTACAAAAGGAAATATTATAAGAAAGGTAAATAGTTTTTACATACACATCTGACTCCCCAATAAGATCATGCCCTGATGACTCTCCAGGCCATCAGTATACATTTTTCAAAGTATGAGATTTATGAAACAAGAAAATAAAATGCCAGAGTGTGTTCCCCAGATGAAAAATGGACAAGAAAAGAAAATCGAACTTCTGCTCAAAAATTAAAGAACTCCTTTAAGAAAGGGACCAGTGTCAAAAGTAAATACATTGTACATTACCAAGGTGTGACATGCCATTTCTTATTGTACAAATGTAAAAGAAAGGCACAGCGAGCATTTTCTTAAAAAAAACCAAGTGTATGAAAGAAAACATCTTTAAAGGTCATTAGCCTTTCATATGGCCTGTGGCCAGAAAAAAAAGAACAACACTGAATGTTGTATGTCACCATAATGCGTTATTTAAAATTCCATTTTAAATGGAATTTCAACCTGAAATACAGGTGAGATAATATGCCCTAAGACAGAGTTCTGAGAGCAAATGTCTGACATGCTTATATTAATTCCTTCTTATCTTAAATACTACTAGCAGATTTTTCCTCAGTATTCTTAGTTTAATAAGCATGTAATCAGTATGGGTCATCTGCTATTCTACATATAGTATAGATACTTTGACAAGCAGTAATTTAAAATTAAAAGTTGCATGCCTTAAATCTGTTTTAAAGAAGTATTTCAATATGCGTGAAATTAATGCTAAGACTAAATGTTACATTGTTTTGCAGAACTGGGGCATAAGATCTGTACGAATAATCAGAAATTTACTTAAATGTAGATCTAATTTACAGAGACAGTGGAAAAATGTTCGGAACTGATGTGAAAATCTGTAACAAAAAAAGTTCATGGGAATTCACCAGCCTAGTGAAAGGTAAGATCTTGGTAACTTTTACAATTGTAATTTCAGAATATATTGCTACATGCAGTACTCCTCTTGGTTTTGCATCAGCTGGTCTCGCAAAATTCACCAGACTGGAAGAACTCTGTTCCTTCTAAAAACATGGTGAGCTTTTTCAGAAAATGGGATTTTTTTTTGTTTTCCAGAGGTAAACAACAACAAAAAGTATATTTACATGGATAAGATCATATTTCTCATGTGGAGCTGCAGAAACAAAATACGGAATAGCAAACTAAATAAATAAACTAAATTAACACGGGCCTGGGAGTTCTGGCTAGACTCCATTTCTCATATTGCAATACTACTTTATTGTCAGAAGGGAGTCCCTAAACACAGACGGGAGACTAGGGAGAAAAGCAGCCAAGGAGAAGAATAAGGTTCTGAGTTGTCCAGATTCATAAATCCATCTAAGAGCTTGAGTTTATCTATTTCTGCATGTGGGAATACAGTTGCAGTTCTGTAACTCTGACATTGTTTTACCTTGAAACTGAAACCCTGTCAGATTCCATTTTGAAAGAAAAATTTGGAAATTGCCATGGAAAATATTAGTTCATCACAGTAGACTTTCAGTAGATAACCTTTTGTGTTCTGCAAACTGGAATACAGGGTCAGACCTTTCATTTGCTAAGCTGTAAATATACAGGGTAGCTCAGGTACCTATGAAAAAGTGAAAAAAAAAATCAAACAACCAGGACCTCCATTTTTTTCCCTGGATGTCGGAAAGCAAACACATATCCAGGCATTAAACAGTTAAGGTTAAATATTGGTACCAAGAGAAATAATTCGATATGACAGGTTATATGTCTAGTTTGGATGAGACAGAGAGCAGTACAGATGAGCACAGATAGGATTTTAAAAGCATGCCTGTGGTTTATCTTTCTGATGATAAAAATGAAGGTATTTCTAACAGTGGAAACAATATTTGTTATTCTCTATCAGATAAACTTCATGACAGGGATTAAGTATTTGCTAGCACAATGTGTGAGGGGAAAAAACAAGTGTGCATGACCTGTGAAACTTATGTCAGACACCAAGGAGGGCTGCCACTCTCCTATACATACGTCTGCCTGTTACCACTTGAGAGAGCTGAAATGTGCCAAGACGGATCTGTTTGCAGTATCAGAAACAGAGGGGCACATCACCTCTAGGTTATGCCAAAGAAAACATGCAAATTTGTGAATTTCTGCCTATTATCTGAGTATTTAAAATCTAACATTGAAAAACACCTCTCAGAAGCCTACGTGATATTCTCATTTCACATCTACATGGTCCTCATGAATGCAGTATCCCAGCCATTCCAGTACGGAAATGAGATATATCCAAAATATCACATTTCCCCAGCCATTTTCTCAGAGCATTTCTGAGTAGTTTCAGCAGGAGCTCTGCACTGAACCTCTCCTGCATGAGGGCTTCAGGGACTTTTC
>WKFP01015563.1:226674-246690 GCA_011057875.1 Pterocles orientalis | reverse complement strand
AAAATTCTATCCTACCCATCCCCCCCCCCCATAAATTTTTTAAAAATAAAAAAAAAATACAAATGTGGGCTATAAATTCATTTTCAGAGAGCTGGACCTTCATTTTAATCATGGGAATGAACAAGAGTATTTTTGTACCTGGAAACTACATCACCCCACTATAATTCTACCTATGATTCCATTTTCAAACCTGTTTCAAAATTAAAATAAAACAAAATATTGGAATATATTATGTTGCTGACTTTCTACAACTTGATTATTTCCTGACTAGTTGTTTAGAACAAAGCTACAGTAACAAGCATGTAATTCCTTCCGTAAAATGTCAGTAGAAAATAATTATAATAATAATAATTAATATGATCATAATAAAATCCCAGGCACTGAATGGTACTTCTTTTGACACCCACACACATACTTAACAGTAGGAAGAGATTTTCCAACTATCACAGTCCATCACTCTTCCAGTACTACATCAGCTGGAGGCTGGATACAGATCACTATTCACAGAACGACAATGATGCACTCTTCAGACATTGGAATTTAGGTCTGAGAGTAAGACAATGAACAGGCACACAACTGCAAATGTTTGTCAAAAAAGCTATCAAGTGGATTTTAATAATCTACACACAGTCCTTCTCCCATACATAAAGACAGACAACACGGTTATCATCTTACCTAACTAAACTAATCATGCTCAGATTTTTTAATGAGCATTAAACCCTTATCCTGGTATTCACCTACAAGATACTTCCTAGCTTTTTATTCCATAGTTTTTCTGTTCCTCAACTTATTTTTTTTTCCTGACTCCTTCACAAACCTATCAAAAAAGATAAACTATTTTTAAAGTGAATTTCCCCCAGTTCCCTTGCACATACACTCTTGTCTATGGTTTTTCTGTTCTGGTAACATATGCGTTAAGAAACAAGCTCTACAATGTATATTCCTTCTCAGTTTTCACCATGTTCAGGACTATATTTATAAAACAGAGAAGAAACATTACACAGTGCTTTTATACACAACAACTACAGTGCAGAGATACAGAGGGCATGAATCATCCAAAGAGCCACTGCAAAGTGCAATAAACCCAGATACAGGGTTTTTTTTCTATCTGCTGTTATTTAGATGCCTAACAATAAGATCCATTCAAGTGAACTTATTAGTGAAAAGGTGCTGTAGCCTGTAATAAACACTAATGAGAAAAGTTTCTTTCTCAGTAATTATTTACTGGGGCAAAGCAATTTTGAAGCCTTTCCTGTGTTAACAGCTTAAACCTTATTCTAACAAAATGCAGAAGCAGATGATGGTCTCTCCTGAATGCCCTGTGGATGCCTGAGATACAGATTAAGTCACTCTTCTGTTATATGGTGGTTGAATGCTTATCTCCTACCTCTTAAGTGAATGCTCAGAACGGCACTCTCTCTTGAAGGAGGAAGCTGATCTGGTTTATATAGGATCATTAAATATTCATCAGGCCAAAAAAAGGGATAAGGAAGAAAGACTAAGAAAGGCTCTCTGGCCTGGTGGTTAAAACATGAGGAGAAGGTTTTCAAAAAAGGAAAGGATTAAAGATGCATCTGCAGCATCTTGTGCAAGTTTTCTACCTACCTCACTGCAAAATCAAAACCACGTAACCTCTCTTCCAGCCACATTGTGCATGGGATGTAACTCTGAACTCTGAAAATGTCACTGCCTGGCTTCCAAAAAAGAATTAAGTGTATCTACTTCATGATTTCTGACAGTGCTTAGGCATTAATTGGCATCTAGCTGCTGAGCAGCGTAAAGTTCAGATCGTTCTGTGCGCAAGCATATTGGGGACAGGCTTAGGTGACTTTATGGAATTTGCTTTTTTCCAGGTTCAGGCAGGTACTAAGATACTTCATTTGGATTTAGACAAAAAGATCCAAGGGGACATCTAACCCTGCGTGGCATACCCCAAATCACCTACTGTAGTGGTGCTGTGTCCGATCTGGTTGGGCTCCAGAGATATTGCTCGGACTCCCTGGCCAGATTTCCTGAACATTTGGTTCACATTTATAATGTATGCCAGCAAAATTTAGGTGCTCATACATTAGGGACGCTCAGCATTGCTTGAAGAACTTGGTGGTACAGCTCAAGCTATTAAAAGTTACTTGGGAGACTAAAGACTGACTAGGGTTTTCAAAACCATTTATGTGTCCTGCACTTAAGAGATATTAAGAAAAATGAAACCAAAAATAAGCACACAAGATACCTATAAAACATTTACAGTGCCAAGTTACCTTTACAAAACTGGCTTAAGAATGTGCTGATGAAAAACATTCACTAACGTGATCTTACCAAGCAGCCTAAAACCTCTACTGTTGATGAGAGCAGTACCAACATGATGCACAATTCATCCACCAGTAAGTCAACACTAAAATAATAAAACACATTTGCAATGTGGGCAAGGAGGCTTATGTGGGCTTTAATGTAGGCAGTCTGGGTAACAGTAACACTGGAAATGAAACATTAGGACATCCCTGCAAGGTAGCTGGTGAGTTAGTATCCAGAATTCCCTTGTATTATACTGCCATAAAACCTATCCTGTCGTCACTGTTACTGTCCCCTTGTGCTACTGAAAGCAAATTGATAAAGGTGTCTAAAATATAAAGCATCCAGATTGCAGCATAGGTATTACTGAACTGCCACCACTCCGGCTCTATAGTAAATCAGCAGAATGTGCTGGTGCAGTTCTTATCCCGTATCTTTCCTTTAAATCAGCAGTTCAGAGATCACTTATTGCTGTGCAGTGGCCCAAAGAACGGATTCCTTCTTTACAACTTGCCAGTTCAATTACCAGCTTCATATGGATTTTGGAACTTAAGATGCTGATGCCTTGCTGCCATCTGATTCAGGCAGGCAGTCTGACATCTTGGCACCTTTCAGGTCATTTATGAAAGATTTTATTCAGAAGGAAAGGCCAGAATTTGATTTTGTTTATTTATCACAAAGAAAAGCTGATGTAGGAACTGAGTATCCTTTATTTTATGTTGGAACAATTCCTAGTAAAACACTATTTGAATCTAGGTTATGGCAAGTAAAAACAGCAATTTACATATGTTCAGCCATTACCTCCCCTCCACAAATGTTAACTGTTCTCCTCCTTATTCCCCCATCAGTTTTACAAATAAACCTATGAAACACAGTTCCTTAATATATCATAGTAAAGCGATTTTTTTTTCTCAACCAGGGGAAGATTTTTCCCCCTCCCCTGCTGTGTTAGCAACTGGAAGATCTTTTGAAGGCACACAGGATCATCTGCTCTTTGAACAGTGAGGTGCCATGTCTCACTGGATTATGCTCAGTGATTAATATTGCTTTAGGACTTAAAATCTGTGAACAGAGGATTCATTCAGAATCAAATGCAAGAGCCATGAAAGAATCCCAGGACTATCAAGCATCTGCTGAAAACTCTCTGACAGGGTTTGGTTTGTGTTCAGGCATGAGGTGATATGGAGTGAAAGCAGTTAAGGAAAAGTGAATGAATTTGGAGCTACTGAACCAGGGATGTAGCAAGTGGGGCTGATATTTTGAGCATCTGTGTCTGCATCATCTCTTGCAGGACCATAAACTGCAGACTTGAGCACCTGAACCTGCCCATCAGGCATCTTTCTCATCTGAATTCTCTCAAGACTGTTGAAAAAACTGATTAGCATTGCTCTGCCACCAAAAGAACAAAAATAAAGGGGGCTCAGAGGCAAGCAGTGAAAGTGATTTGAGATATGAAATGTTTTCCACATAGGAGTTTAAATATTTCATCTGTTTAATTTAGAAATGAGGCAAATAGACAGGGCATGATGGAGATGTGTACAGCAGTTAGAACTATGCCAAAGCTAAATCATCTGTCCCTATTCATCTTTTATTATCCAGATTGAACATCAAAAGATGTTAAAAAAAAAGGAAAAGGAAAAGCTTTGTAGAATGTGATCGACTTAAAGAATGGTTGGACTAGATGATCTTCTAGGTCTTTTCCAACCTTGATAATTCTGTGATTCTGTGACCTGAAAAAATGGGGATTAGAGAAGTATTTGACATGCTTGTGAACTCTAACACCACCTTTTAACCGAGTTTAAAAAATAAATAATTAAGGTGTGCTTGGATAAAACCAAATAGACTGACATGATAATCCACCTAAATGTGTATTTAATGTTCTCCTAGCCTCTACTTCTGGCCATTTACAGGATAGACAGGCTTCTAAGGTGATGTTTCTACAATATGGGAAACCTAGCTATGTAATTATTTTATGTTTCAAGTAAGTTAGGATACTCCTTTAGATCAGAACAAATGGTTAAACTGATGCTTACTGTACTAACAGCAATAAACACAGATGGAAGATGAAAGATATGACTGAGGAGATACTCTCCAGCTGTAGATATCCTGACCTCGTTATTACTGGATTGACTGTTGGGATTCTTATTATCCTTTACCAGTTAGAATCTCTATCCCCAAAACATCATGCCAGCCTCAGTAGGATGACTAGCAGTCAACCAATTATTTCCAGGGAAAATCATCAGTTGCAAATAATTGCATAGCAAGATGCAAATGGTTAGTTGAAATTACACCTCTGAGGGTATCTACAACATTATCCGTCAATGACTGGTGCAGATGGGTGTGTCAAGCAGTCCTTGCTGGAGAACTCTTACCTGTGTCATGCTGTTTCCCTGCTCCCTCAAGACTGCTCCATAGTCTCTTTCATACCCTAAGTGCCATCTTTCTTATGCATTAATATCCTTTTAAGTTTTCTTATGAAAATAAAAGGTGGTCCTGAGGTCTATTAAAAGAAACCATAGCAGTCTCTTTATGAGTTCCAGTCTGAATCAAGCCCAAGGCAGTATTAAACGTGTTACATTTATCTTCAGTAGCTTCTGAAATGAAATCTGTACAGTTTGTAAAGGTTTCCCTCTTCCTCTGCTATCATTCTTTACTTTCACACCTGCCTGAAATCAGCACCCACATCTATTTTCAGTCCTCTCATCCCTAACCCTCAGTTATTTTGTTTTTTACTGCTGGCTTCTGCACAAAAGATCCCCAGACATGGCTGGCAAGTAAGGGCATCTGGACAGTGGACTATTGCTGTTTCAGATAGTTTTGGCCTTTCACTTCATCCTGCTTCACTCCAAAAAAAAAAGATCATTTGCACACTCCAGAAAACAATATCGGCACTGCTGAGTATTTAGCAAAGAGGACAGATTGTTTCATTTCCATTGGTTTTCTTCCTACTTAGTCATGACCTGTTTAGCTTGCAAGCTGACTAGCTTGTCTGGGAAGCATGGCAACCTACCTTGTCATCAACTGTGAAGCAGAGAAATCAGGGAACAGACAAACCCGCCAGATTCCCAGCTCCAGAGAAGACTGACTGGCCTATGGGTTCCCAGCCAGCCATCTCTTGGCTTGTCAGGTTGATATAAAGAATGCTTCTCTACTAATTTGGGAACCACCTGTTTAATTTGCCAGTCACCAGCTAACCTGGGGGATGACTCACCAGGCAGCCATCTGGTTTTTCATAAAAAGTTCTGACAGAATTGCATGTTCGCATCTTCCAGTTCTACAGAAACTTAGCAAAAACGGCTCTTGTGGAAAGGTTTTAACCAGCACTGTCAGGACCCTTGTTGATCAAAGGCTAGAGGGAAGTCAGACTCACTTTCCTATAAGATCTTTAATGTCTCCCTAGTTAGGAAAAACCTATGGTGTATGTGATAGCCATTGGGCTGGATTGCCCATCTATGCTGTTCCTTACTATACATAAGGAGAAACGTTAAGTATTTTGAATTCATTAAATCCAAGGTCGACAGACAGATACACTTACTAATTGGCTGACATGCCATTTAAAGATACTCTAGTATGTGCTTTTCCTCATTCTGCAGATATTTTTAGACCTCTGTTTTATGTAGATTTTTTTTTCCTAAGGTATTATTTTTATCTGCAGTGCTTTTGCTGTAGACTTTAAGCCTTATGGGATTCTCTAAAGAGAGAATAATTTGTCCTTAACAGAATATTTGTGATCAGTGATTTTTTTCTCTTAGCTCTTTGTTAAGCCAGATTCTCACAAACACTTTTGTTATCACTCCAGGCCTTCCTAGGATTACATCTAATTTGCCACATGGAGTTATTTCTGCACACAGAATTAAAGCTCTTAATCATATTTGGTTTAGTGACTCCCATTTGCTTAGCAATTGTGAGACTATTTTGCCTTCTGTTTTGTCCTCCTCTAGGGCTGATGATGACTTGACTGATTCACACAATCCACCAGTGACTGATTTCTTAGACTAATTATCTTAGTACAAAATATCAGTCATGTCTGCTTTTATTATTTCTGTTCACTGCAGGTTTATACACAAAAATAGGGGAGAAGAACATTAGATATGCACACACTGTCCATGCAAAAAATCTATAAAAATCCATTTTAATTTTGGCCTGTTCTCATTACCTGCAGTGTCTTTATGAGAAGATGGCTAGGACATGATTACTTGTCATAAATGAAGAGCTGCCTTGGGCCAGTGAAACCTTGCACTTGTTTCTTATGTGAAAAATTATGAATAGAACTGAGTTTATAATAAAAAAATAGCTCAATGGCTGGTAGGCAACTTAAAAGAAAAATGGTGTTCATAGTCATGCAGGCATAGTTTGAAAAGCAGCTTTTATAAAACATATTTAATGTTTACAGTCACTCAGTGGATGAGAACAGTAGTAATACTTTTAATATGCTTAATGTTTAAAACCACTTGGTGGCCAGACGAACAGATCTTGCTGAAGAGATATTTAATGTTCAGAGCCATTTTGCGGTAAGGAAAAAGCAAATTCTTGTTAATTTTTAACATTTACAGCTGATCAGTTGGCTGCTAAAACAACTATCAATGCAACATGTTTTATGTTTAGAGATGCTCTGTGCCTGTATAAAAACAATTCCTACATCTCTCAACACTATGCTAAAACACGCCCGTACCTTTCTCTCAGCAATAGGATCATTGACATAAAAATAACACATAATCCCAAAAGCTCTGATGCAATATACCTTGAACCTAAAGATGATTATGCAAACTACAAGACAGTACCAATAATTGTAAAGCATCTCCTTATACATTAAAAGAATTAATATCATCAAAATGACCTACACATACATTCAGAGCAAAACCAAATAGCTTAATTTTAATAATGAAAGCATTGGTTGGTTAACCTAACAGAGACATCTGCATCAAAACACTTGGGTGTGATGAAATATAAAACGTTATTTGATTTATGCTACTGAGCTGGAATAAAATCAGCATGTGGATAGGAACATAATGGCTTTATCTGCTGTGACATGAATTTTTAACTTTGTCCACTTCCAGTTAAACACAACAAAGCAGGTCTGGGTATACATGAAGTAAGACTCAAATGCTTTGCACGAATCTGGCACTGATACTGACAATTTGGGACTGTGAAACCAGCTAGCGGAAAACATTCATCGAGAGTCTCACCTTTGTAACAGCAAAAGCTTCTTGGACATTTTGCTGTGTGCATGTTTGTGGGGTCCTGTCTGTCACACCTTTCATTTTACATAGATTCTCCCAGCTAACACTATTTGCCAAATTTCCTTGTTTTGCTGACAATTTTCAACAGCCAGGGTGGATGAAATGAAACTCACTGTGAGTAGGACAATAGCTGCAATCCTTTAACCCAGAAAGCCTTGATTCTCTGCATTGTTTTCTTCCTCCCTTTTAATCTAAAAGGGTTTTGTCTTTAAGGTTTTTCACAGCAGTTGAAGCTGCCTAGGTTGCCTAGTGATCCATCATTATGTCAACAAACACTTTTGTTTCAAAAGCTTTTACTGCCTACTTGTCATTTTCTCTCAACATCTCAGTTTTTTTTAATTTTTATTTTGTTTTGATTTGTATTTTTGTGCAATGTCCCTTATACATGGGACAAAACTCTCTGACAAAAGGCTAAGCATTCATAACCTGCCTTTCCTTCTGCTCCTTCCTTAAAACTCTCCTTTCTCTACAGTGGCTATAAAACTTAGTCTGATGACCAGTGCAGTAGCTGTTTCTTTCCACGATTAAAGAAGTGAATAAAAAAGACAAGATCTGTAATTAACAAAGCAGTTCTAAGTGAGGTACCACTGAAACATCAGCTGTGATGGGTAAACTGCCATCTGACTTAGCCCCAGGATGCAGAACTGAAAGGCGGTGATGGGACAAGAATTTTTGTGAAGAGTGGCCTGTATGACCCAAGGTGCCAGGTCTGACCCAGGCAATGGATGAATTTGTACTCCCTGTAAGTACCTGTCACGGGTTAAGTAGAAGAGAGTTAATTTTTTTTTCCTTCCTTCATAAATAGCTAGCAAGAATCTATGTTTTGGATTCCTGCTCAGGAGAAAAGCTGATAGGAAGGAACGTTTATGGTTATTGCCAGAATACTTTCAAGGACAAATACATTCAGCCTCTCTCCTCTCCACAGACAGAGCGGGGGGAAGGCCTCGGGGGGAGAGAGAGTCCAGCTTCTAGCCTGGGATTTGCTTTTAGGTTAAGATTGAGAACCAGACTGACCAATTAGTCCATCCCATGCACGTCATACCCAGTATATAGGTGAGGACCCTTCCGGGAGATCGCTCTCTTTCACTTCCCTTGGGTTCCGGATCATCCCGCTTCGGGTGCCTGCATTCTCTCTCCCAGGGCCTTTCTCCTCCCAACAGACGCCGTTAGCTCTCGGCCCAGGTCACTCGTTATCTCCGTTCCGTGAGTTTTGGGATCCACCCTCTCTGGGGGGATCAGTAGCTGTTTTTCCCCTGCTTCGGTCAGCTCTTGGTCTGGGACGCTTGGGCTGTTATCTCCGTCCTGCGAGTGCCTCCGGGAACGATGCACCCCTCCCCCCCACCCCCTCTTTTGGGGGAATCGTGAGTGTGGTTTCTGGGGATCGTTAGCCGGCAACAGGCTGAGCCTTTGGGAGGGGGGCAATATCATTGTGTATCACCTATTCCCTCCCTCCTCTGGGGTCGTTGGCTGGGAGCAGGCTGGGCCTTTGGTCATTGGGTGGGGGGGCAGTATCATTGTGTATCACCCATTCCCTCCCTCCTCCGGGGTCGTTGGCCAGGAGTGGGCTGGGCCTTTGGTCATCAGGTGGGGAGGGGCAGTGTCACTGTGTATCACATTGTATATTTGTATATAGTATTATTTCCAATATTATTGTAGTTTAGTTATTAAATTGTCCTGATCTCAACCCACGAGTCCTCTTTGCCATTTACCTCTTTAATTCTCTCCCCTGTCATTGGGTAGGGGCAGGGACTGTGTGAGTGGGTGTGTGTGGTTTGGCCCCCAGCCAAGGGCTAACCCGCCACAGTACCAAACTAAAGGACGTGTGGATATGACCTTGCAAGGGTGAAGGCAGTATGGATTTGTGAAAGGAAGCTGCTCTTCACAAATCCTGTTAAAACTATTGGGTGAATCAGTGAATATGTAGCTTTAGATTACTTTCATAGATAAACAGTATCTGAATTTCCAAACAGCTTTTAGTAAGGTTCTTAAGCAAAGGCTCTTAAAAAAGGTAGATTAAGAGAGAAAAGCCTTTTCTGAGATAATAATCAAATAAAAATAGAAATCAAATGGTAGGAATAAATTGCTGGCATCTCACTTGGATCTGAACTCATAGGTTGCAAGTGAAAGAGAACATATAAGCAGGTGACAGCTTGACTAAAAAGTGTTACACGGGAATCTTAATGTAACAAGTAACTGGGGATAAGGGATTTCACACTGAGAAATACAAAGTAAGAGGCATGGGAAAAAATACCTTATCAGCACTTTCACAGAGGTGGGTTGTATCTCGGCTACCTATTAACTGTTGATTTTGGGATCACTGTGGAAAATCGTTCAAAGTTTTCATCTCAATGATCAATAGTGGCCAAAGAAAGGGAAAATGATAGATAGGAGTTATTAGATAAGGAAGAGAGAATAAGCAAGAATATTCAAGATATTTTTATGTTGAATATGACATCCAATTCCTATCATTGTCTCTAAGGTCTTGATAACACCAGAAAAAAACATGGAGACCAGGGTGGAGATGGAGGGGCTGCAGACACAGGCTGACAGATTATACTGCCAGTTACCTCTCTGTGACTCTGTGTAATACCATTCAAAAATCTCTGTTCTCTACAGATTCCCAAAGTATATCTTCCACAACAGTCTGGGTATGCTTTTGGAAGTCCATAAAAATATATCACCAGAAGCTAGGAATCTATACCGAGGGAAGGATCGCTCAGTATCTGCCTCAATGCCTTATAGTCCCTCCTGCCCCAGCCTCTGCTCAGTGTAAGCCTCAGGCAAACTTGGGCACACGGTACTAAGTTATGCCCAACCCGAGTGCAGGTTCCCACCCACCAGTTCATCAAGTTAGTTTTCTACACGTAGTAATCCTTCACATGAAACTACATAGATGGATATATTAAACATGTTCCGTTTGTGAACATATATATATAAGCCTTTGTCAATGTTTAAATATAAGCCAGTATTTAAATATAAGCCAATGAAGTATTCACTTCAGAAGGAAAACCGACAAAAAATTTATAGACACTATTTTTAGGTTGTCTGTACCATGGGAAGTAAATCCATAACACTTTTCAAGTAGCTGCCTTGCACCACAGAGGATACCCAGCAAAAATAACTTTCTAGTATCATTAACCATTTCAGTGTTACGACATGGTGTTACAATTGAGGCAGTTTAAAATATAATATTCAAGACTAATCAGTAATACAGCTATTTAATGTGAACATATTCCATTACTCGTTAATTAATAACCAAAAAGGCACAATAGTTTCCATGGTAATCTGGAGTTTGTACAGGCCCCCTAAGCAATAAAGAGTTAATCTAGTGGAAAGGTATGAAATGAAATTGCCTAGGAAAGAACACATGGAATCAATATGTTATGGAAATGATGTGTTTAACACAGTCTTAGCTAGTCGGTGTACAAGCATAGAGGAATAATGGAAAGACCTTAGAAAACAACTAGGAGACAGTGACAGAAGAAGTTATAAATTTGTCCCATTTCACATCTTTGTCCTTTCCAAAATAAATTCTTCATAATAAAATATTCTTCACCCCATCTATTATGTGAACAATACACTGTCAGCTTTGGAGGTACCAATATCCTTCTGCAACAATACAGAAACTCTGCACACTTAGAAAGTGTCAGAAATAGTGGAAGTCATAGATGGGTACAGCAACCTGCATGTTACACCAGTTACCAAGAGGCTTTTCAAGGTCTTTTTTTGTTTATGTCTGTGACTGACTGTCCTCTCCATCATACATGAGCAGAATACAGGCATATATGGAAGGGGGGAGACTAGCCAGCCATTCAAGCTTTTGGCATAAAACAGGTAGGCATCCTAGTTTGCAATGGGTTTAAACTAGAGTTTTATAACACAGTAAACATCCTGCTAAAATTTTTCTCTTAGCAAAAAGCATATGAAGAAATTTGGCTCCCAGTAAGGAATGCACCACCAAGTAAAAATGGCAATCCTAAAATTATCTCTTCTTCAGAAAAAGCTAAAAGATATTCATCACCATAATCTTTTTT
The DNA here is from genome assembly GCA_011057875.1 of Pterocles orientalis. NCBI lineage: Eukaryota > Metazoa > Chordata > Aves > Pterocliformes > Pteroclidae > Pterocles > Pterocles orientalis. Next base: position 235,127 of record WKFP01015563.1, on the reverse strand, counting down.
AAGGAGTGGTATTGATTAGAGGGAAAAACAAACAAACCCTACTGTACATAAAACATAGAAGAAACTTTAATACAACCTCAAAGTGAATTTAAAGGGAAAAATTACATTTCAACCTAAAACACGAATGGAAAATTTCACAACAAAGTTCTTAGAAAATGTACCATGAAAAACTTGGATATGAGAGATAGGTCTAAATCATATCTATGTGTAGAAAACCAGATTTTGAGGATACTATTAATTTCCATCTTTTTATACCTTTTCCAGTAAAAAACCATGAAGGTCCAGGATAAAGTTGAAATGTAATTTTATTATAACTCAGTGACTGGAACTCTGAATCTGGGGTGAATGCTACGGCATTGTTTCAGCCACCAAAGCTTCAGCGACAGCAATTAGTACAAAGGTCAGAGATGTTACTAAACTGAGAACAGTGCAGCCATGAAAATTTATAAAATGTGTTTAAGGAGTCTGAAGGACACTTTTTTTCTCCAGACTTCCCATCCCCACACAATCCTCTCCTGTGGGTGTAAACTGTGGTACCTCAAGGGGGTTTTATACAAATCACTTCATTTGACTGTCCAAATAGAATATATACTGTGTGTTTACATTTGGTGTAAAGTCTTGAGGATCTTATTAGCTACTTCTCTACCTCTCTATTCCCCTTTCAGCATGAACTCTGGCATCCATATTTTGCTCCTTATTACCAATAACCTTAGGATAACCAACAAATGGACTAAACATTTGTCATGCAACAATAAAAGACAGCAAGTCACTAGTCACAAGTGCTTGTCAGGCTCACAGAAATGACTAGTAAGGGGGGGGAAAGGTTGTATTGTAGTGCATTTCCCACAATGGAAACAGTGTGTGTGACTGCAGTTCATAATAAATACTGTTACAAAAATATAGTAGGTGAAGTTTAGGACATTTGGGAGTTGAAAATGGGCAACTAGAAAATGAAAGTGTAAAAAAATAGATAGGAGGAAGAGTTTATCAGGGTTTTTGCCTAAGCCAAGACAACCATATGCTGCACCAGATAAAAAAATCAAAGTGATTTTCAATGTCAGCGTCAGGCACTGGTAGGTCTGGGCATCTCTATAGGTGCAACTAAATGATACTGATGATAGGGAGCAGCAGTTTTAGATCCTCTGAGAAAGCTATGCTTGCATAAGGTCGCAAAAGCATGGATAAGAGAGAGCAAGAAAGTGGAGAGAACTACATCAGAGAAGGCACAATCTCCTGGCACATCACAGGCAACAGAAGGCATTTCTGCTGCAAGACAACCCAACAGCATAAATTGTTATCTGCTTTAGCAACTACTAACTGGAGTTCAGGTTGCCATTTAGGGCACTGTTTCCTTGCCTTCTCTTTTCTGATCAATTTTCAACCATCTTTTATTTTTCTTATAGAGCAAAACAAAAACTGTAATGAATAAATCTTCTAGAGGCAGTGAACGTGACTGAGTAAAGTTAAAATCAAGAGGATACATTTCTGCCATGGCACCTACTGCTGTTTTTCCAAACAAGAGTAATTGAAAAGCATTTCTTTTAAAATGCTGTATGCCGACACAACATTCTCAGTGGCATCTCATTTAGTCATGCAACTCCCAGTCAATGTAAAAAGCACAGTGCATAGCACACCTTGAAGAGAATTTCCCAAAGAATAAAACCACTGCTAGCATTTTGTCTTCTATGGCACACACATATTTATGACAATAAGAAAGGAAGATGGAGGGAGAGCAACAGAGTGAGAGAATGAATGTGTGCACTGCATTCTGCTGTCTAAATAGCATTATTCATTCTTATTTTGCTCATTTCTCTCTGATCAAGTCTTAAAAACAATTTAACAACTAACCATAGATTCACTGCTGAGAAAATTTTATGCTGAACTTGCCACAGAAATAGACTTGAAAATATTAAAAAAAAAGTTTTCCACCTATAAATAATATAACTGTGAGTTACTAGACATCTCTACAGGGGCAACAACAGTAGTGCATCTACATAGTGAACCTACAGATGCACCTCTATAAACTCTAATGAACTTGTTTCTACATGTGCATGAGATTAATGTGATCTTCTCTACATGTCTACTCATATTGCATTTTGTCACATTCTATCACTCTTTATCACAAAATATAACTACCTCATTAATTCCACATAGCAACTTCTGTAGATAGCTAGTTGCCTCCCATATTGTATTGCAAAACATCACCATCTGAGCTGTGTCACTGAAAGGGCAACAGGATCCCTCTGCACATTTCAGAGTCAGAAAACTCTGCAACTGTTATCAGCTACAGGGAGTATTGAATGACTAGTACTGGATTGTGAAATATTGGGAAAAGACAGCTTAGGAGAGAAAATGGCGATAAGCTGAAACTAGCACTGGGAAGTTAAAGGCTTCCCAGTCCAGAATGAATTAATTTCTGGTGCCTGCAGGGAAGCCTGAAGTGCCATCTGGCAGCAGGGCACAAGCAGTGTGCTTGCGTTGCAAACACGCTGTTCAGGAGCACTGCAGAACCAGCCACCAGGCAGAGATCCGAAGGGTCCATTTAGTCTATTCTCCTGCTCCAAAGCAGGACCAATGCTCTTTATGTCTTTCCTGGCAAATGTCTAGCATGTTGTGAAAATTCTTCTTAAAAAAAAAAAAAATAAAGCCTATTCCAGTGCTTCAGTGTCCTTCCAACAGTCTACCTTTCTTGGGAGAGAAAATTATTCTCTCCCCTGTACACTAGCTGTTTGAGAACTTACCATGTTTCCAGTCTTTTCTTTTTTTTTTTCCTTTTTTCCTTAAGAATCCAATGCACTCAATATTTCTTGGACATTAGGTTTTTGAGACCTTGAGCCAGTCTTGCTTAGCTGCTTTGACTCCTGTTCTTGCACTGTGGACTGCCAGGTGAGGGCAATCATTAACTTTCAGCACCCACAGTGTAGAAGGACTTGGATAAAGAATTGTTCCCTAATTCATAATTAGGGGAACATACAAGTGTTGTAGTTTAACAATCACAAAGACAAGAATAGTGAATGGAAAGATGCTGTTGTACCATCTAATTCTGTGCAGAAAACAGTCAACATTAACTTGGAAGAGAGGAGAAGGCACTTCATCATGTGAAATGACAGGTTTGGGGGTACACAGAACCCCTGGACCTTAGCATACCTTCTCCTTGAATACCTTTTTTTTCTCCTCCTGTCCTCAGAGAACTTAAGTCACAAGCACTCATTTTGCAGGAGGATTAGTTTCTAAATAAGCAAATAAAGCTAAAACAAATCCGTACATTTCTAAGCACAGAGTGGGACATTTCTAATAACAAGTTTTATTAGCTATATTTTCACTTTGGCCTTCTCTTTCCTTCCCCAGCAGGAAATGCACATTGAGACAATTAAGTAATATGCAATTAGTTATCAAGTGTTTAAAGTTTCTTACTCACCCACGGGAGACATTTCTGGGACACTGGCAACATAAGGCCCATCCAGGAACTTTGGCTCATTATCATTAATGTCCTGCACTTTGATGATGAACTCTGATTCAGGCTCTAGTGGTTTCTTGGTGTCAACATCCACAGCCTGAGCCCGGAGTGTGTAAAAAGGTTTTTCCTCTCGATCTAGGCTCCTTATTGCATGAATGTCTCCTGTGGTCTCATCAATGGTAAAAACCGTGCCAGCACCATCTCCTGAAAGGGTATATTTAACAGTGCCCACTCCCTTGTCCAAGTCAGAATGAAGCTTGAGAACAAAAAGAAAAGTGAGGAAAAGAACATTAATGGCTTTTTCTAGGCTGAAAGGCAATTATTATTTTTAATTTTTTCTTATGTAGTAAAAGGCATTAGAGAAACCAATTTCATAAGTCCTTAACTGCCTCTAAGCACATGCAGAAAATGTGGGTAGCACATTATCTAATATTTTTACCCTCATCTAGTACCCAGTACAGAGAGCATTTCAAAATTCTACCTGCTTTCTCTCATGAATACTGTTTACTACTAAAGCTGCAATGAAGCAGGGCTTTGGATCTGTTGAAGTTTAAGATCAAGGATGGAACACCACCAATAACCACATCAAACAAACAAGAAATGACATGAGAGAATGTCAAAATCTTTCACAGGCATTTGGCTTTCAGAGAAGTAAAAGGGAACTATCTAATTTCACACACAAGAGCTTGACAGAATCCCAAACTCAAAGTCAAACCTGGTTTAAAGAAAGACAATATACACCTCTTAATTACAGTAAATGTTAGACAAAGCAAAAAAATACTAACTCTTTTACACAATTATTTGATGGCTTGTTTCTGTCCTTTCTGAGATAGTCACGTTGTGGACTGTGTGAAGCTGGAAGTTCTCTTGCTCATTAGAAGAATACAGAACTGAATCATTTCTGCCTTAACTCAATTATTTCTGCCTTAAATACCAATATACACATTTTCCAGGCTGTTAGTATGCTAAATCTCTAATTTGAAAAAAATACTTGAATACAAGTTCTTGGACATTTTTGTCCATTTGATCAGTGTCTATACTGTTGTAATGTGGCCTTACACACTCTTTTAAATGCAAGAACTTTTAAAACTTCTTTCTCAGATGCCTTTATCTGTTTCATGCTCATCCTTTAAATACACCTAAAAGTTTTGAATAGATGCTCAAGGTTACATCACTGCTGAAATAGCTTTTAAAATTTTCACCCACTTGTCCCATCTAATGAGGACTAAAGGGATCTGCTATAATGGACACAGGCTGGAATGGAGTCTTCAAGAGTAAATTCCCTTAAGCAGTATAGTAAAGCGATTATGGATATAGGCTTTATTTACATGATGTACTGCCCAAGGTGAAACACAATAGAGGAAACATGGGACATGAAGGGAGATTATGTAGAAAATGAATTACTGAGAAACTAAATGGTTTTGGTAATGGGGCAAGAAGCTAAGCTACAGAGAAAGAGGTAAATGCAATTATTAACTTTTATAGCTATTGCCTTGAAATTGAAAATAGGTCCTTGTGACTGTGGAAGAGGTCATGGTTTGTGGGACAGAATGAACGTGAACATAGACTTTTCTTTGTCTACTTTTGCATCTCATCATTCCTGCTCAGTGAATATACTAACTTCTGATCTTTCATCTATCTGCCCCCTGCTTGTAATTCAAAATTATCTCTCCAGTCTGAAGTAAAGCATTTTCCTTCTTGAGCACTGGTTCACTGTGGAAATAGTCAAAGGAAGTTAATTCTTTTCCTCCTGGGGTGTTAAATATTTCCTTGCTTGCAAAATGAAAAGATAATGCAGCCTGAGATAATTAATGTCTATTTCTTCCTCATCATTTTAATTTAAGTGCCTCACAAGCTTCCTGCTGTTCTATTATACCTTGCTCAGTTAAAACTTAGTATTTGCCTTCCATTATCACATAGAGGCTTACAGACACACGTGTGGTGAAAAAAAATCAAAATAATGAGAAAGCTCATAGAAAAATGTTAGAACTTTGTAGAGAGAATCACACCATTTTCTTATTTGTGTAACTGTATCAAATAAAATATGTCTGGGCTTTATTGTGAAGTCTACCTTGATCCATAGTCCTGGAAGTAAGGTCATCACAGAGCAAAAGAGAGTGGTTTAAAAGCAGGGATTTGTAAACAGGGAAGCATGCCAAGAATGTTGTCTACACTCCCATCTCTTGTCATTAGATTTGGCACTAAAGCTGAGATGGTCGAGTGTCTTTCTGATTGCCAGCTGAAGGGTTTATGTTCAACCAGTAACAAATCACGCTGCATTGCATGCCTTGTCCGAGTGCTTGGATGGTACTAGAGAGAAATAATTACAGTTGCTTCCCCTATCTGGGATAAAAATTTAAAAAAATAACAAGACAAAAAAAATAAAACAAAGACTCATATGAGGAAGGAAGAGTGAAATATAAAGACAAGCACAAGCATAGCTTTTTTCACCAGTATTGGAGCAAAAAAAAAAGCTTTATAACTGGCATCATTAGCAATTCTATAGTTATAGATGTGTTTACTGTGCTTCACAAATATCACTCAGCTAGTATAACTTAGGAACCATTCCACGGATTTAAGCAGAGTTGTATTGTTTTGCATTATCTGGGATCTGTTACACTGTGTGTATTCATCAAATCATGCTAATCTGCTGATTTCAATATAGGCTTCTTAGGTGCCATTGCTGGACAACTTGTAACCCACATTGAGCTACATAATTTGTGGGGCAATTCAACATTACAAAGTGTCTAATTACTGTAGGGGAATAGCTGATTGATTTAATTTAAAATGAACTAAATTGTCCAACAATAAAAGGCATGCAATACCGAGATTCAGATGCAAGGACAGAGAGGAGAGAGAGAGAGAGGAACTAGCATTGGTTGGACTTGCACAGCACTAAAAAATAATCCTGACTTTCAATGCCTGAAATTTTCCAGAAAGCACTTTAGGCTAAAGAATAACTGCTTGCTAGTGTGTCTCTGATTTATGTGCTACAAGCTGTATTACACTGGAAGAAAAGACATTTATTTTTTGTGCTGAAAAACATAGAGAAGATTTGTGAGAGACTAGTCTTTTTCTGACACTGAGTCTAGCAGCAGTTTCGGTTTTGTATACCGTTTCTCCTTCTTGCTTGTACTTCTTTTCCAATTCTTGTTCTTCTGCTATTCGAGCAAAACTACAGGTCAAGAGAACAAGATCTTACCTACCCCCCCAATGTGTTTACATTTTAGAATTACTTGAACTTACTGCAACAGGGTGGTACAAGTGATCCCATTCACATTGTTTTTTCTTGCTGTTATGCTTTCTCTGTAAATCCTGAATAGTAAAACTATCACAAAGGTTTGGAAATGCAAAGGATTCATTTCTAGTTTTGCTCAAATCTGTGCTGTTATTCTCACTACCTAAGTAACAGAGTTTGATGTCACATCTTTGGGCAAATCTGCCCCAAGTGCAAAATTAATGATTTCTTGCAGAAAACTGTTAGTGCAGAAAATCATGAATATTTTTCTGTGATGGCAGATAAAGACTCATCACCCCATAATTCTTGCTAATGTGTGCAAACAGTAACACGTATGTCAAAGGAACTGATTGATAAAAAACCAAGTATAAACAATAAGATGGAGACTACTGCAAAATACATTGCATAAATCTACGCAGAAACTATGACAGTGTTCTTGAATCATATGCAATACCAAATGCCAGACTGAGGCAGCCTACAAGTCCATATGACCTAGCAATCCGCTTCAGCCTATAACTAGCTGAAAGCTAATTTGTTTCAGAGAGAATTAAAAGGTTGGTAACAATTCGCTACAAGCACATCTGGGAGAAATTATTTATTCTGTTCTTCAGGCAGTTATGTCCAATTCCTAACAAGCAGCATGCCTGTTCGTATTTTAGCAATAAAATAAGACTTTACTGCTTCAATAACTCCATGTTATTAGCTCCATGTCACTTTAAGAATTCATAAACCTGCACAAATGATTTCAAATTACATATGAAAACACATGAAAGATCAAGAAATGGATTAGCTAACATACTTCAAGAACTCCTGTATACTTCTAGCTAAATTCCACATAACAGTAGTACAGATCAGAAGTATTTGCTTCTTGCTGCTGATTTGCTCCTCAGTATCCTATGCATCTGATCCTCAGCTGGATACCTTCTATTTTCTTAAACACTTCAATGGCTTGAATTAACAAACTTACAACAATTTGAAAAGTCGAATTTGTAAAGTCACAGACATAGGAAAAGAAATCAGAAGCAAAAGAAGCTTAATGAGTCAGCCTAGCCTTAAAATGACATAATCACTATACCCCGACAGAGCATGCAGGAACATGGACTATGACATTCACTAGGATTGCTGAGATCTTAATTTCATAGCAATACCAACATTTAAAAGTTGTTTTATGAATTGACTTGATGCCCATCTTAATTTCCCATCCATATACAATTTAAAAAAAAAGGCAGAGGTAGAAAAGAGGAGGAATTAAAAAGGTTTTAAATGTCAAGGAATGTTTAAAATCTCTAAAATGATGCATTCACCCTGTGCTATACTTTGAGATTATAAGTCTTATTCCATTGGCAGTTTCACAGGTTAAAAAAAAATTCACAATTCAATCTATCTGTTGCTAGTAGATCAATTTAAATACTGTATTGCAGTGCATATCTGGACTGAAAAAATTGCCAAATGCTCCAAGATATTAACCCTTCCTAGCATGCACAACAATACTAGTTATCTAGAATCATAGAATCATAGAATGGTTTGGGTTGGAAAGGACCTTAAAGATCATCAAGTTCCAACCCCCCTGCCATGGGCAGGGACACCTCCCACTAGACCAGGCTGCTCAAAGCCTCATCCAGCCTGGCCTTGAACACCTCCAGGGATGGGGCATCCACAGCTTCCCTGGGCAACCTGTTCCAGTGTCTCACCACCCTCACAGTGAAAAATTTCTTCCTAATGTCTAGTCTAAATTCACCCTCTTTTAGCTTATACCCG